>JAXFYN010000688.1:0-133439 GCA_036172215.1 Camellia granthamiana
CGTGCCCACGGGGCGCGCAAACCGAGGCGATGATGAAATGTAAAGAAAAGACACACGGAATGCCGCGATGGGCTTACACCAACATGGGAGAGCCTCAGCTCACTCACATAGGAGGCCGTCGGGTAAAAACAAAGCTGTCTCGAAACGCGTGCCCGCAGACACGCAAATCGAGGAATGGACAAGATGGCATACAGAATGCAGTGATGGGCTTATGCCAATATGAGAGAGCCCCAGCCGCACTCACATAGGCTGCCGTCGGATAAAACAGAGGTGCCTCGAAGTGCGTGCACAGCGGGCACGCAAACCGAGGCGATGCATTTAAGGCATGAAATGACATGGGAAATGACATGCAAGCATACAATGGAATTTCAGCACCTAAATGAAGGGGGAAACAGCCCCGAAACAATTCGAAATGACACCCGAAGCATGCAATCATCCCGAAAATGTGAAATTAAGCCCCGAAATGGCCTATAGCCATGCTATACATGCAAAATATGATCATGGAAACAAGAACAGTAGCAAGGCAGTCCCAAATGTGGCTTATTTCAGTAGCAAACAAGGCCAAAATGCTAGCATGGATAGATCAACAATATCATACAAGATTAATGGCCAAAAGAGCATTATAAAGGGAGATGGTATATAGAAAATTCAAATGGACAAACTTTCTTCTACAACATTAAAGAGAACCTAAAAATAAGCATATATGCAGAAGATGGCAGCCTCTAAATCATAAGACAAACATGCTAGAAATGGAAGGCAAAAAGGAGCCACAAAAGGGTATAACACAAGACATGCAATCTATACATCAAATGACCAAACCTTCTTCATGAAACATGTAAAGGAGGTCAAAATAAGACTAAAACCAGTAGGGGTCGAAGTCCCAAAAACAAACACAAATAGGTCAAAAATTGCATACAAAATATGGCACACTTGATGAAATTTAAAGGGGGGTGGTATATACAATGGCCAAATGAAGTTGAGCTCCTCTAAAATGTTGTAGAGGGGCTCAAAATAAGCAAGAAAGCAGTAGGGGTCGGACCCCTAAAAACCAACACAAATAGGTCAATTCTAGCATGCAAAAATGTGACAAACTTGGTGAATATTGAAGGAACTAGTATATATAAGCACCAAATGAAGTTGAGCCCTTCTACAATGTTGCAGAGGGGCTCAAAATAAGCAAGAAAGCAGTAGGGGTCGGAGCCCCAATTCTCAACCAATTAGAGTATAAAAACATATCAAGAAAAAGCCCTAAAAGTTGGTTTTGAATACTTACCCTTGAAGACTTGTCTTTCTTTGCTTCTTGGCTTTGATTTGTAGCTTCTCAACCTCTGAAATTCACTTCCTAGCTGCTGGAATCAAAGTTGGCATGGTGAGGCTAGGTGTTGGTGAAGGAATCAAGCAACACTTAGAGCTTTTTTGAAGGTTTTGGCTATGGAAATGGAGGATTTGGGAGAGGTGTTCTTGAGAGCAAATTTTCTAACCTAGGCAAAGGAGCTGTTGGTCCCTTTAAATAAGGGAGAAAAGGTGTAAAAGGGGAGGGAGAAGCATCCGAGCTTTCCCTCCCAAAATATCCCCCGGATGGGGGGATATTTTAGCAAAAATATCCGGACAGCTGTACTGAGCTGGAAAGCAAGAATCCGGTCGGCCAGGTGGTTTTCTGAAAGGTGGCCGGCCAGCCACCCCACCTGGTCGGCCAGCCACCTACCATGGCCGGCCGGCCACCCCCAAAAAATGAACTTAAAAAAAGCTGGCCGACCACCATGCAGTGGTGTCCTTCCATGTGTGTAGATCAAGGTTCCAAGGTCGGAATCTGGCAACTCTGAAGCAGGAGCCACAACATAGAGCTTGAAGGAGAGCCTCAAAAATGAAATGCACAATTTCTGGCCGACCATATACCCTTGGTGTCCTCCCAGATGTGTGGAACAAGGTTCCAAGTTTGGAATTTGGCAACACTGAAGCAGGAGCCACAACATAGAGCTTGAAGGAGAGGCTCAAAAATGAAACTCCAAGTTTCTGGCCGACCATGCTTTTTTAGGGTCCTCCCATGTCCCCTCATCACAAATATGCAGCTTTGGTTGGAAGAAAATACCCCCAAGGTATTCAACATTGGCCCGGAAGTGAGAAAAACGGGCTCCGGAGGAGCGAAACTGGCTATCTGGGATAATTGCTGGCCTCCCACCCCCCAGTGATCTTCCTGGTGTTGAAACAGAGGTACCTGCCAAGTTTGAACAAAAACTAATGAGAAATGAACGCTCGGGGCCAAAACCGAGCCATTCGGGATCCCGAAAATGGGCTGCGGGTGCCGGAAGTGGTGTTCGGCAGCGAAGTGGGTACCAGAGGCCCCAGTGTCCTTTGGAATGACAAAACAGAGGTTCCTGCCAAAAATCAGAGAAAACCGATGCAAAATGAATGCTCGGGGCCCAAACCGCGCGATTCGGGGGTCCCGAAAACCGGCTACAGGCACCGAAAGTGGCATACGGCCACGAAGTGGGCATCAGAGGCCCCAGTGTTCCTCGGAACTATAAAACAGAGGTGCAAGCCAAAAACCGGAGAACTCGGAGATGGTTGGGCGGGTCCCGAGCCGAGGCACACGGCCTGACGATCCCGAAAACCGGGAACCGGGCTCCGAAATGGGCAAAATGGCTACGGCCACAAAAAGTAGCGCACGGCCACTGAGAGATAGTCTACAGGACCACTCCCTTCCCTCAGGAAAGAGAACAGAGAAAACCGAGTCTGGTTCGCAAACCGAGACAAGGTAAAGAAGAAAATTCAGAAGTCCGGAGGCAGGGCGCGCGCGGCCGCGACTCTGAGACTTCTGAACGAGCACAATATGCAACATCACCGAGCGCTCAATCGGTGACGTCTGAGTCTTAAGGTCGGTCAAAAATGGAGTGTCTACACTAATAGATCACACTCAACAAAAAAATAAAATATAATACAAACAATTACAGAGCATGGGTGTATTTAGTGGCTGAGCCACCATTGATTAGGGCACTTTGAGACACTTTTTGTTCTTCACATCTTTCGTTAAACTTCAAAAATAATAATACTAAATTTATCATATTTATATATCATATTATATTTATTATCTTATTTATCAACACAATATTGATATACAGCAGTGATTCAAAACTCTAATATTAGAGCTCTAATCAAAGTTCTACTGATATGACAAAAAAAAAAAAAAAAAAAACACAAAAACACAAGCTAAACAATCACATCATATAGAAAGACACACCATTAAAGCTCTTTCTAGAGCTCTTTTTCTAGAACTCTCAATCTTCATTTATTGATATAATATATTATACTATTTATGTATACTTTTAATACAATACTGACAATTAACTTCAACATCAATGATAATTTAAAATGATATGAAAATAAAATAGTGACTATAGCACGTGTCTTTTAAAAATTTAATAATCTAAAAAAATAAATAAAATAAAAAATTACAAAAAAAATCCTAACATTTGATTCTTATAACAAAATAAACTCGAGATTTTAATTTTGTCAATTTCAATATTAAAATTTTAATTTATTTTCAATCTAAACCATTTGTCTATTTCTCTTAAGTAAAACCAACGGAAAAAAACAGTATTTTTAGTTTTTTAAACTCAATAAAAAAAAAAATGATATTTTAAACATTTCATATATACCTACATTAAGTTTAATAATTAAAATACTTTTTTAATACTGATTTTACTTAAAAAAAAAAAGCAAATGTTTAAATTGAAAATAAATTAATAAATAAGAATTTAAATTGATAAAATTAAAAATTAAAAATGTATTTTATTACAGCTTATAATGATCAAATTTTTGAAGTTATTTTTATCATTTTTCTTAAAAAAAATAAAAAGATCTTGAATAATTGTATCAGGAAAATGTTATAGACTCCAAATGAATTAGAAAATATTCTACCAAATCTCTCACATAAATATAAGACCCACACACATGTAATTTATATAAATTTTATATCTATATAAAAATATAATAAAATATTTAATAATTCATCTAGAATCCCTAAGCTAACTTATTTTGTCATATCTAATCCAAAGAGTTAGTGGTGAACGTGGTTATAGAGTTGAAAATTGGAGAAAACAGATTTGGAAACTTGTGCAATTTATTTTTTATGAAACAAGATTTGAAGTTTTCGCATGCATTAATTTACTTACATCACCGATTGAGATTGCTTTTTTATCGCTTTCTAGCCATAAAGAGTGTTTATACTCCCACTCGGGCCTTGTGCCCGTTTCATCAGTAACTTCTTATGAGGGGTTGCTTAACCATGAGAAGTGCTGAGACTCCCAGTGGGGTCGCACCCCAGTGATGTAGCGTGTCTCTACTAGTTAAAAATTAAAAAAAAAAAAAAAATAAATTTATTTATTTTTTGTCCAATCACGAAGTTACACCTCATTGGGAGTCGACCCCCAGTGGGAGTCTGAAGCATTTTTGGCTTAACCATGGGGTGGCTCTTTGTGTAAATAATAAATACTTTATTAAAAAGAAAAAAACTAGAATCAATGCCATTAGAGAAAAAAATCGAATCAATAATTTACAAATAAAATTTTTATTCATAATTTTTTATAAAGAATGATTTTTTTTTTTTTTTGGTTCTGGTTATTTCTAATCAAAATGACCCACAATTATTTTCATAATTTCAAAAATATATATATATATATATTACATTTTAGTTGTGATTTTTATATAAAATTTTATTTGTAAATCATTTTTCAATTATCATTATCGCATCAGCCATAAATGTTTGAACTTCCATTAACAAAGGGTACTAGTTGCAACTTGCAAGAACTTGACATTTTGGCATGGTAAATTATAGTTTTCGAATTTTGATTATATAAAATGGTTGCTAAGTTCCCACATTAGATGTATAAGTTTGACCGTCTACATGTTCAAATTGAAAATCTTTATATAGACAACACAAAGAATAGATCTAAAGAAGATATCAAGACTAACACATTCAAGTAGAGGTGGGTAAAGGTTTATGCGACCCGCAAAATTCGCCCAACTTGCATATAAATAGGCGATTTCGTAGACACAATACGGGCGGATACGGTTTGAAATATGATATGTTTGCGGATTGTAAGCGGATTGTCGATTTAACCCGCACTCGCAAGAACCCGTCCGCACTTTTTTTTTTTTTTAATATTAACCATTGATTTCATTCCTATATTTTACCTAGATATTTTTGCCCAAAACAAATTCTTTGAACTTACTCTAGCATTACATTTGCTAATAGTATTATATCAACTGAAACTGAATACATACTAATCATATTATTATTGTTTCATAACTGAACTTGTCCGGGATGAAGTGTGATTTGGAATTTTAAATTCCTTAATGAATATGGAGTTGTAGTTTAGGATTTTGAAATATGTGTTTGTGTTAGTTTATAATTTGATTTACAATTTTGAATGATTAGTTTGTGTTACGAATTGATTTTGTTGTGTTTTTAATATTATAAGTTTTAATTCATTAATTATTAATGTTGGTGCATTTTAGAAAACGGGGGGAAAATGGCCCAAAATAAATATTTACAAAATAGGAAAAAAAAAAAAAAAAGGCTCAAAAATAACTTTTTGAAGAAAAAAATCTAATCTGCAAACTGCCCGTACTTCTACAAGCCCTATCTGCACAAACCGCAAACCGTACTGTGGGCGGTTGCGGGTTGACTTTTTTCCAAACCGTATAGATGCGGGCGAGTCCAAACCAATCCGCAAACCGTCTAAATCTGAACCTCAGACACCCTTACATTCAAGGGTGAGTTGTTACTTGTATGTCAATTCTTTTAGGATGTGTTTGATTGGGGGGATAAGGGGGGGGGGGGATTATTTACTGTATGGATTGTAATACGCACAGTAAATCCAATCCGATGTTTGTTTTTTTTAGTCCGCCAGACATGGAGTCCGGCCAGACTCCTTATCCCCCATATGAGGGATTATACTATCCTAGGGGGGTGTGTGGGACAATTTTGGGGGGATTATTTACTGTTGGGATTAGGTGGTAAAATGACCATTTTGACCATCTACTATTTAATTATGTATTATATTTAGTAAAATTTAATAAAATTTAAATGTCTCAATTTAAAAATAAAATAATTTTATTTAACTTTTTATTGATGTTTTATTATTATTTTTTTAAATAATTTTTTTTAATATTTTATTGATGCTTTATTTTAAAATTTTGTTTATATTTTATTTAATTTCATTATTTAAATGTTAATAGATGTTTTATTTAATTTCATTGTTTAATTATTATTATTTTTAAAAACAAATTTATTTAAAATTTTAATTAAAAAAATAATATAAATTTTTATTGATCTTTTATTTATTTATTTTAAAAAAAATAAATTTATTTAATTGTGTAAAAAATAAAATAAAATAAATTTTTATTTAATCTAGCTAAAAATAATTAAACTATTAAAGATATGTTTAATATTGCTATTACTTAGTAAACAATTGAAAAATGGTAAAATAGTCTTTTGTTCATTTATCCTATCCAGTCCGTCCAACCAAACGTTGGATTCACTAAAAATAGTCATTTCCAGATATCTAATCCCATGAAAAAACAAACACAGGATACATATCTAATCCAACCAAATAGTCCGGGGGATTCACAGTCCCAAGACTCAAGTCCGATGGATTCTAATCCCCCCTTATCCAGTCCGTCCAATCAAACACACCCTAGAGTTTAGTTTATCTCATGTTATCATTTTAATTTGAGAGAGTGTTTGGATTTGATAAGTTCATTTTGAGATCGATTTTGATGATTCGAACAATTCATTTTTTAAAATTTATTGAGTATAATATCATACAAAAAATAAGATAATTACACATCGGTAACTATAAGTTTGATATCATATTTGTTTTAAAAATAGACGATAAATATAATTTAAAAAATAGCTAATTTATTTTTTATAATACAAATATGATTAAAAAAAAATAGCTGCCGATGTCCGATCATCTTAATTTTTTACATGAATATTCTATTCATCGAGTCTTAAAAGTGGAACGGTATAGATCACTAAAACCGGTCCTAACATGGGCCTACTCCTAGACGCTCTTTCAAGTTGAGTTGACCAATATGAGAAAAACCAAATCTTTTATTTTAGATTATACTTTGACCGGTAGAAGATTTCTACGGTCAAAGTCTTAATTGTGTGCATTCAAACATAACAAATTGTGTGAATGTAGCAGCCTTATTTTAATATTTTGATTAAACCCACTTTCTCTCTTTCTTACAATCGGTAATAAGAAAGGAAATCCCTATGGTCCCCATTTGTATTTCTTAGGACAATCACCCATTGGATTGGATGCAATAAAGAACATTCAAACAGTTCTGAAATGGAAAAATAGCCTACAAAAACATTGATTAGATAGAAAGGAATCTGCTAATGGAAGTTGGATTAGAATAATTAATTGAGGGGTTCTATCATAAAAGAGAAAAAAAGGAGAGAGAGACAGAGAGAGAGATGGGTTTGGTTCCATGCAAAAGTTCCTTTAAAAGAGGCATCAAAAAGCAACTTCGTCCAAGAGAAATTTCTCAAGCAATAGTTCCAAAAAGGTTTTCCATGCCAAAGATACATTAGATATACAGACTTGCATGGTTGATTGTTTCTTATCAAATAAACAAATCTCTCATACTTTTCCGTTGTTCTACTAATTTAATGGTATTAAGTTTAAAATTAAAACAAAACCATGTTTACAAAAAGAAATCGCATAGGATTCAAATCCTATTTTAGTGGGAAAATACTAGAGACTTTTCAAGCTAACATGTGATACCGTATTGTCTATATAATATTTCCGGACATTAAAAAAATCGTAACACACAATAAATAAGTGGTTCTTTTATTCTTAAACCTAACAAAAGTAAATTAGCTTGTCTTATGTGTAAAAATTTTCTCTACATAATTAATTTTAAAATATCATATAAACAATGTCACGTGATATTTTAAAATTATTAAATAATTACCCATTTTAATGCACTTATAATTTAGAGTTTACATTAAAAGGAGAGAACAACAAGAGATATCTTTCCTTCACTATCTCTCTTCCTTTCTTTCTTTCTTCTTTTCTATCTTTTCCTCTATCTTTTTCATCGTTTGTGGAAGACAGAGATATCTATTCAACTTCTACGTGAAAAGGAAAAAAAAAAAAAAAAAAAAATCCTATACTTCTTTGAAGTTGAGTTTTTGATTATGTGTACGTAATATATTCGATGATTGGATAATTCAAGTGCTGTTCTAACACTGTTCATGAAGATGATGATTCATAGAAGCAATTTGAAATGGACTACTTTGGACCCATCATCAATTGCTCTAATGACATGCTTTTGAATTTTGATCGGTGCAATGATCGGTATATGGACCCACCTCACATTCCTTTTTATCTAGGGTTTGTACAGCAACCATAGTAGTAACATTTACATAGTATGACTTAAACATGATTAACCAAAAAAAGTGTTGTGGTCACCGAATGTCAAAAAGAACACAGAAAAGAAGATAGAATGTTGGGTTTTGTTTTGTTTGTAAATTAGGGTTATAACTATGGGGAACATAAAGGCTGTTGGATCACATGCTCATCACCCTTCTTTTTCTTCTTCTCTTATCTTCTTCCTAAATTGTGTTTGAATAAAGTTTTTTAATAAAAATGTAACTAAAATGTAGTGGAAAATTAATTTGTAAATAAAAAACTTCTACCATTGTGATGTGATATTGATTTTTTTAAAATAATGTCGTTTTGATGATATTTTTTGTTTGCAAATCTATCACATAATTCTTTATAATTTTTTTTTTGTGTATAATTTTCAATTTAATTTATGTATCATTACTTAATTAAGTATGTTAATTGATATTTAATGTGATGTGAGTCACATTTGAATGAATTTGGTCCTAATATCTTCTTTTTTTTTTTTTTTTTTTTTACAATTATTTGGATTTCTTTTACCTGCACAATGACATTGCTTAAAAAAAAGTATAGGAACACAACCAACATAAAATAATTTTAGTCATACATTTAGAGGGTGAGACTTCCAATTAGAAAATTTATTTCATGCACCAGAAATATTTGTAGTGATACGAACACAGCTCTTTAACAAATCTCTTGAATTTTAAGATTATCAAAATTACAAGGGAAAAAAAAAAGAAAAAAAAAGAAGAGAGAAATCTCTCAATGAAATTTTATATTGTTAATAGCTTAACAATGGCACTAGCCAAAATCGGATTAAGGATCTGCGTTAAGGACTTGAGGATTATAAATAACAATGGCAAGTTTTAGATGTTTAAGGAAGTATTTTACTTGGATAATGTTAGTGCCAACACAGTTGGGATTAAGATAGGATGCTTGGTTAATGTTGCTCTTGTCTTCTCTTTATTGATGTATGCCCATATGTAATATATGTTTGTTATTATCAATAAAATTTATTCTTTGCCAATCAAAAAAAAAAAAAAAAAAGGAAGAGTTTTACTTGACTATTTTCTTCTTGAATTAAGAATTTTTCTGTTATAAATAATGATTGTAAATCTTAAGAAATTAGTTAAAATCAGATTCATATCAACTAAGTAATTCATGAATTAAAGCTTTTCAAAAATAATAAATCATGAAATTAAAGATCTAAATGTAGAAATTCATCCAAAATTCAAGCACGACGCTTTTCTTCACCCTTAAAAACCAAATTGTGTCAAAAAAAAAAAAAAAAAACAAAGGGTGAAAAAAAAGGGTCCCACCCATCAAGGCTGCTGCAGCTACTCCTTAATCCAAGGGATTCAGTGTGATGATCAAAAAAACCCAATATGGGTCCCACCATCATCTGCACCATCATTTCATGCATATGTGAAAGACCCACCTCTCTCACGTCCATTATTTTCCAAAACTAAAAGCAAAATATTTGCTTTAAAAGCAAAACACTTTTTCATTCTAACTTATTGACACCCCCAATCCCCAATAATGCATTATTGATTCAATTTACAAAAAGAATATTGAAGCTTTGATTCGCATCGAAATATGGTAAAAATTGATCCAAGGGTCATCGATTAATCAACTCATTAAGAGTTCATATCATCGTCGAATCATTTTCATTATTTGGTCGGTTCAAATTACCCAATTATCTCTTATTTTTCTTTTTATTTTACATATTTTGTTAATCATGTAAATATTATTGTCACCTAACAGTCCACTTAGAGAGCTTTTGGCTAGCCAATCATTGTTTCAATAAAATGCTTTTTCCAATTATTGTGATATATTTTTTTTAAAAAAATTATTAATTTTTGATAAACCAATTTGAACCCACAATCTTTGACATTAATTATGACAGTGAAAATTATGGACTTTTTATATTGTTCGAATAATGGGCACCGAAAGACATATGTTCCCCTTGTATAAAACCTATCACCGTGATCCAAAATAATCCACTTTTTATTGGTAATAAATTGTTTTTAGAAAAAACTATGAAAATAAATTCTGTTTTAAGGAAACATTGAAAATTATTTTTATAACAAAAATTAAGGTTGAGGGTTCTTTCCAGTTGGGTTTCTCAACTAGAAGATATTGTTAAGCTTTTGTGGGCTCATCACAGAATCCGTATCAATGATCTGAACCATCAATATGTAGAGTTTATTGAGTAGTTTACCCTTACAAACAATCACATTGATCGGATATCGATAGACACTTGATCAGATCACATTTATTTTAACAATTTATTTTAAAAATCATACTTACCGTTGACATAAATGTAATCAGATCAAATAGCTATCGATATCCGATTAACTTGATTTTTTGATAATATAAAGTACTCGACGAACTCTATACATTGAACTATTCAGATCATCGATGTGGCTCCATAATAGGCCCATGAAAACTGAACAACACCCTCTAATCTGATTTGAATTGGAAAAAAGCATGCCCAAAATTAAAATTGTTTTTGGAATGGTTTTTGATGTTGCGTAAACAAAACTAAATTCGGGCAGGGAGTAGAAATAATTGAAAATAAATGTACTTTTATGATAGTATAACCGTACAAGTGGGTGCAAGCAATAGCTGTGTTTCATGTCGTAACTTTTACTTTGTAGTGCTAATTTAATTGGGATTGTTGATGTTAGCTATGATACTTTGTGTATTTTCCTGCTTTGTTAATGTAATTTTTGCATGTGTTGTGCTTCTTTCATTAATAAAATTTTGATTTGCTGATAAAAAAAAAAAAAAAAAAAATCGTAACTTTTACGTGCATTAACAACTTCACCACAAATAAGGTACTAGAAAACAATTTCACCACAATAGTTATGCCACTGCAAAAGCATATTCCTCTATACTATCAAATGTGTTCTGGTACCAAATAAATAGCAAAACTGCACCGTAATTAAGTACAAAGATTCCCCATTCAAAATAATTGAAACACATTTATTTTCCTACCTTTGCTTTATGTCTATCATTCAGCAAGAATACTTACTTTACAACCACGCAAACCACCAAAAAAGCGACACGTGTATAGCACTATCTAGCAAAAGAATCAAAAGTACTCACACCACTCACACCTGGGCTCGGGTGTGACTTCCTTTTAACCCTATCCATACACGTGTCTATAAGTACAACAATGGACGGCCCAGATTAGCGGGAGAAGGGCACTGGTAATATTAATACAGCGCCCCTAGTCACACCATTCACACTGGATTTTTGTGCAATATGTATATCATGAAGGTGTACCCCTCCCTTTCTTATAAATACAGACTCCACAATCGTGAGCTTCATATGTATTTGTGAGAAAGATGTAATTGATGCAACATTACCCAAAATATCACCTCATGTTCCCTTGTATGACAATGATTTAAAACAAAATGATGAACACAAATATATCTTGATAAAGAGTTTAAGATAGAACTTGTGTGAAATATATATATGCATAAAAAATTTTAAAAATATAAAAATTAATTACAGAATCAAAAACAATTTTTTCACGTGAAGTGAATCTCATAATCTTCTCATGAATCCTTAAAATTGTGTTTGGGTTTGTAATTAGTTTCCAAGTGTTTAAAAGAAGTAACATATGCATTGCATGGTAGAAAGAAGGAATTTGTAGTGGAAGACGATGGATACGAGAAACGAAGGCTTTATACCGAAACACGAGCCCATTGTGCATGACAACGTACGTGTTCAGTCCCCCATGGACCTACCAATAGACGATAAAAGAAAAAAGAAGGGAACCAATAACTTTGACACTCAGAGAGAGAGAGAGAGAGAGAGAGAGAGAGAGAGAGAGTATAAAAATGGATATTTGGGTTCCAGAACAAAATCCACATAAATGTACAACATCCCTTGGTGGAAAAAAAGATATACAAAGTGGAAGTATTAAGCCTTAAAGGAAGCCAGAGACCCCCACAAAAGAAAGAAGGAAAAAAAAGAAGAAAACAAAAAAACAGCTTTATAGGGAATAATGGGAGGCTTTGATGATTGAACTGAAGTAAAAGACATTCTTCCTTAATTACATTTGCATTATTCAATCTATATATACATGTTTCTCTCTCATCATTATATATATATATATATATTTGATATTTTTGTATTGACAGTTTCTTTCATTTTCGAAGACAATTGAGATCATCTAGAATTAGCTCAAGGACTTTTAGATTAATTGAAGGGTTGATATTATAATTTACTCCCTCCGTACCATTTTGATGGTCTATTATTCTATTTTGGAATGTTTCAAAATATAGTCCCATTTGAAAAGTAAAAGTAAAAAAATATTTGATTTTCAAAAACTACCTCTTTTAAAGTAAATATATTTTTAAAAAAATAAAGATATTAATGAAAAAATATTTCAAAATTTAAATTTAAATGTAATAATTACATATCTCCTTAAAAAGTTGAAATTCCCAAAAAAACTAACAAATTAGAATGGACGGAGTACATGTTTACTAACTTTGGTAAAGAAAAAGAAAAATTAACGTGAGTCATTTGTGGGTTTTCGGAAAAAATGAGAGGGGATAAATTCTTTTTACATAGGCACAACTAGAAAGGTATTGTTGGGATTGGAGGGCTTACCTATTAGCCCAAGTCTAATTTAGTGATTTGAATCGTTAATCTTATAAGATTTATTGAACAAAGTATTCATATAAAAAATTAAATGATCAAATATTAAGAATCATATAACTGTGTATTCTGTTCCTGTTTTCTTTGGTTTCCTCTGTGTTGGATTCTCTCCAACTGGAGCTCCGAGCTTAATGTAGCTCCGAGCTCCTCTTTATTGATGTACTGTTTTTATGATTTCATCAATAAAGATATCTTCTTGCTGATCAAAAAAAAAAAAAAAAAGAATCATATAACTAAATTATATATATATATATATATAAATGGATGGCCTATTATGAAAATCATACTTGCCATCAATGTTTTGAAATAAATTTGATCATATAATGTAGTTATCAATTCAGTTAATATGATTTTTTGTATTAATAATTTGTTCAATAAATCTTACAAGATGAAAGCAAAATACATAATTTCATTTTTAAATTTACACCAGCTAAGATGTTCAAATTAATATATATATATATATATATGTATTTGGTGTGTGTATTTGATGCAAGTGGTAGATGAGATGAGACCAATAGGTAGAAAAGAAAAGCGAAAAGCATGAAAGGACAGAGATCGGCTCTCCGGTATGCGGTGGGAGGTGGAAGTGGAGGTGGAATAATTAAAACAAACCATAATAATAATAGATTGCAAGAGAGAGAGAGAGAGAGAGAGAGAGAGAGAGAGAGAGAGGCATATTGTAGTAGTAGTAATAGTAATAATAATAATCATGAGGACAAGCATTTGCATATTCACTTTCCTCTTTGTCATCACTTTCTAAGGCATGATTAGAATAAAAGGCTTATCAATCTTCACTCCTACCCTCCCCACCAAAAAAAAAAAAAAAAAAAAAGGAAGAATAAGAAAAGAAAGAAAGAAAGAAAGAAAGAAAGAAAAAAGAAAAGCATCCTCTTCTTTTCCTCCCTTACTTTTTTCTTCTTTTTCTTCCTTCAAAATGCAAAGTAAATACTTGCTTCCCAAAGCTTCGTCCATGCTAAAAAGGTTACTATAAAATCAATCAAGCTATCCAAGTTCAACCCATTAAAAGTTAATTTGAGAATTATTTATCATATAATTAAACACATTTTTAAAATTTATTAAATTTTAAAATCAAATTTACTACATACTATTCAACTAGATAAGTTTATATGCATTATAAAAACTAAAAATCAAAATTAAAATCAAATTATTTGAACTCGACTTATGTTTAACTTGTTAAACATTCATTTAAAATTAGTTCATTATATAAACAAAACATTTTCAAGATAATTAAGCTTTTAAGACAATCTTAACAACTTACTACTTAGCTCATTTACAACCATAACTACAATAACCAATAATAATGAAATAATTTTTTTAAAAAAAGTTTGTGTTATGCATTCCTATAACTTTGTGATTAGGTGACAGTTCTTAGTTGGGTTTAAACTTTTGAATATTTAAAAAAAAAAAAAAAAAAGTCAAGTTAAGAAGTTGGTGCTTCTTTGTGGCCCAAGTACATGCCCATTTAGGAGAGCATTTGACCCAATGACTTGCACCCTTGGTTGTGTCTCACCAGCTGAGTTTGAATTACAGTTCTTCTATCCTCCCCTAAGACCAGTAAACAATGAGATGTTCTTGTCTTGTTTCCAAAAACAAAAAAATTCATGCCCAACTAGCCATTTACTATTCCTTTTTGTAGATGAATACATTTATATTCTTAAACATATGTTTAGCAATAAAAATTATGGGTATTTTGATATATAAAATTTATGTGATACAAGAAAAATATTCGTTAATAATATATATTTTTATAAAGATTTTTGGGGTAAGAGAAGGGATGAGAGTTATTGCAAGAATTGTTGTGACAGTATGAACCCAACATTAGGTGCATTATACAATCAACGTGGAACTTTGGGTCAGACTAAAATGGTAGAAGCATTGAGAGAAACTTAAAAAGGTGAACAGAGAGCTCTTAATAGTCATGCAAAGTAGTAGTTAATTCCTGCCTAGGGGCAGAGGTGCTACACAAATCGACTGCAATTGGTAAAAAAAAAGGAAAGAAAGAAAGATTCCCTTATTTATCTTAGTTATAGTCACGTGATGTTTCTGAGACAGTAACTTTATATTTGGTTGAAAAATTTGAAAAAAAAAAGAAAAGAAAAAAATCTGTAAAATATGAATAAAATATATTTATATTTCACTTAATTTTATACATTTTTTTCTTTTCACTTTCATTTTTCCTTTCCAAATCCGTTTCTAAATCCTTTAATCAAACACAATATAAATAATTTTTCATACCATTTAAGATATCATGGATTTTGGTAGAAATTTGTAATAGGAAAAAGAAAATATGGATGAAATGTGAATAAAATATAATCATATTTTACCTTTTTTTTGTGTTTTTGTTTTTGTTTTTTTTTTAAAATTTTTTATCCAAATCTATGATCCAAATAGATGTTAAACGGGGGCTTAAGAAGCATTTCAACTCATTCAAGTACAAACTTAAACTCACCTCGTAATTACAGGTGGATAATAAGAGCAAATTGTGAAAGGATTTTGCTCAATTATAAGTGTTTGCTTTAATGTTAGGCCCTACAATTTGTTCACTCGACTTTAGCATTGCAAAACGTTGGCAAATACGAAACCTTTCCTCCCTGCTTCCATTCGACCATTTGAATAAATCATGTTTACTTTTTATAAGAAATATTCCACTAAATTTGTCCAAAAAAGTGGACTACTCAATTCTAAACTTTCCTATTTGCTATTCATTTTCATAACCACCCACTAGTCCTAATTGTCATGAATATTTGCTATTTTTCAACTTCATTTTCATAACCACCCACTGGTCCTAATTGTCATGAATGTTTGCCATTTTTCAACTTCATTTTCATAACCACCCACTGGTCCTGATTGTCATGAAAAAAAGGCGCTAGTCCGACTACATGAGTTGGTTGGAGTACTCCGATTTCCAAGTACTCTGATTTCGTACTATATAACACTGCTCTGCTCTTCCATAAAAGCTAAGGTTTTGCTATTTGGATCTAGAAATTAGTCGAGTGAATATAGCAAAGCAAATGGAAGATGAAAAAGAGAAATTACTGATAATGAGAGTAGGATCATCTTCAATGGAAGCTAATCTTCGGTTGCTTGTTGGGAAGAGGGAAGAGTAATACTTCATTGATCCGAAAACCTAGTTGGAAATCCTTGGAAACCCTAAAAACACCTAGCTCTTGATAAAAAATGTGCTATGCACCAAATAAACTCATTAGAGCAATGCTCACAATTTCAGTCCCATACCTTAAAAATGAAAATAAAAAATAAAAATCGAAAAGTTTCATAGCCATTGAGGTCTTATCTCTCCATCAGAGAGTAAGAGCTGCAAAAAACAACAATAACAAATGATATGGATGCAGGCTGCAATAAGAGGGCAAGAGCCTCTGATTGAGGAAGACCTGAATCTAAGGATCATGTTTAAGCACAGACAACAAATGATCTTTAATTCAATGTACAAATTCATCAATATTTCTGACATAACAAAGTCCAGCAGCATTTATGAACATCTTTTCTCTCATGTCCAGGAAAAACTACACAAATAATCTTTCTAACCATCAGTTGTCAAACTAGAAAAAGCCAAGATCCATAAATAAACTCCTGAACTAACTGAAAGGCTAATATAGCAACTACGAAATTCAGCGGTCCCAACGCCCACCATACAAAATGACTACTTAAAGAAGAATATTGACCTGAACTTCAAATATTTCTATTACTCAACTTTGATGGGAGAGAACGCCAAAAATGCACAACAATTCTTGCAACTTCAAGACAGCTGAATGACCAGCCATAGATGCCGCGAAAGAGCATCAAGCCAACCAGAAATCTCAACAAGCAACTACAAGGAGTAAGCAAATTAGACACCATCTCTATTCCTAGCAATTACGACTCCCTGTAGTAGATTTTAGGTAGGAAAAAGATATTTCTCAATACCAAGTAATTCACAAAATTTAAGCATCAATGAAAGTGGCACAGTTCACACAAAACACTCCTGACAACTTTAAACCACAAGAATCATGAATACATAGACACCTCAATACTTTCAGTTCCATAGCCCTCACACTTGCTCAGACCAAAATTTAGTATTACATACATCTTAAGCCTCTAATTTTAAAAACTTGCGTAAGGGCAAATTTAGTTGTATATGAATAGCTTGTGACCACTCTAGCTGCAGAAAGTCATACAGTCATCACAGCTGACAGTCCATTCAAACTCACCCTAAACCTTCTGCTCTAACTTGGATGAATACAATGAGAATTAATGAGGCAATCACCTTCTTGACATTTCTAATGAGAATGAAAAAAAACCATCTCATCTCTTAACATTTCTAATATCACCTTCATGCATGTGCCCATGCATAAGCAATCTAATACTGGAGATCCAATCAAATATTTGCTGGTAACATCAGTATTAATCTTGTGTTACTGCTTCATAACTCCCTTATCTCCATAAACAAGGACAACAAAAATAGAATGTTAGGCCAATTTAGAGGACAAAAAGTCAAGATTTTGAACTATGTCACAAGGACTCTTTTAAATTTGTAAAGTATTTGTGTCAAACACTTCATACTTGGGTAAGGGTATGGGATGTGTCCGATATGCCTAGTCAAAACAAGTATGTATGTATACATAGTTGGTTTATTATATAACAATGCATTAGACTTCTATTTTATACATAAAATGCTATATTTCTCAAATGCATTTTAATGTTTTTAATGGAAAAATGATGTTTAAGACTCTAACATTTGTTTCAGACACCAAACCATGCCAAAGTTGAGCTGAGGTGCCCAAAACCGAAGGTTTCTAGCATCTAGTACACAAATGGTCCAGCTAATTCAAGTGCTAAAAGGGATGGACTGGATATAAACCTAACCTCTATCATTATTTGTGCAATGTCTAAAACTCGATTTGTGTTCTGACACATTCTTCCTTTATCAAGTTACTCCAAATTATTCATTTACTATCCTCCAGCATCACTGACGCTCTCAGCAGATGTTTTCAGATGAAGTGTTCTTCCATCCTCCACGGAATCTAGATAAGATTGACACCAAGTACTAATGAAAAAATTTTATACAAAGAAAATGCATAATGGTAGTATTGACCAATTTTCCTTTTGCAATAAACATGCAAAACAAATACCAGCACAGCCTCAAACAAGTTATAAAGCCATTAAAGATAACCTTCAATATAAAACCAAAGAAATTCTATTATACACCAATTGTACACAGAAAGCAAAACCCATGCACAAGCAAGAAAATCTCCAAAGTGTACAAGACACAGAAGCACCAAAAAAAGGAAAGAAACATGCCGACATCAAAGAGGAAAAAATGAAAAACAAGAAGAACAATGCATATAAGATTAATATAGCATTAGACTTTCACATTATCCTATTACATATAGACCTCCAAGCCCATAAACTTTGAGGACTGACACAAGGGACAGAGACTAAGCTTACTCTCACATGCTTTACACAAGCAGAGATGCTTACAAGGTAACAAAAGCATGCAAACTTCATTAACTCTACAAACCTTACAAGTCATCAACCCCTTCCTTTCATTGTTCTGCTTGCAAAGAAGGTGGAAATCAATAGCACGACCATTGCAGCAAGAGGCCGTATCATCAACCTCACTGTCACCGCACCCTTCCTTACTATCTTTACTCTGTGCATAGACTTGCTGAAGATTGAACTTAAGGGTGTTAATCATGCTTTCATTGTATTTGGCCCGTTGTTGCCAAGCACCTGCTTCCACAGCCAACTGTTCCATTCGCAATTCAAGCTCCATATTCTTCTTGTTGATATTTTCCACCTCTGCTTCTTTTTCACGGAGTGTTTGAAGGACTTTTTCTTCAACATATGATATAGTTTGAAGTTGGTTTGCCTGAACCTTCTCTACAACTTCTTGTCTCAATCGGTCAACCTTTTATAGTCAAGGAAAAAAGGAACAGATTATTTTAATGCAAGTACAAAATAATTAAATAAGAAATACAAGCTAACATTTGTCAATTGAACTAAAATGCCCTACTGTAAAAATTTCCAAGGTTTCCATATTCACATCATTCAACATTGATTAGAAGTTACTAATCTAGTAATTGGGTTCATATTCCAATCCAATTAACTTAACATAGCATTAATTGTTAATTTGCGGATTCAGAAGTTGCATGGGAATAAAATCAAGGCATATTTGGGCATCGGCATGAAAATTGAATGCCAGCATCGAAATAAAAGCATCAAAAGGAAAACATACAAAATTTCTAGCACCAGTCTAGTGGAAATGGTTTCAGAAACAAAATAGTACCATTGGACAAGCCACCATCACAACTGATTTCCATTGAATGCCTTGAATTTAATCACCGATCCCATTCACAACCACTAGAATTTATGTCTAATCTGATGCAAATTAGCTGTACAATTTGTATAAGACGTAAAACACAACCTAATGATAAAATGTTTTGCATGATAGCAAACACGTGTTGGTGCCAAAAAGAAACATGTATGCTTTTAGCGGCACAGAAAGTCAAGTGGCATCATTTATATGTAAACAAAGCAAGTTCATTCAGTTTTGGCAGCATACCCACCCTCTCTTCCCAATCAAGTAAGTGCGAAAAAAACAGTTATAAGCTTTCCAAGAACATGTGAGGTTAAACTCACATGTTTTGGCAAGTTCATTCAGTTTTGGCAGCATACCCACCCTCTCTTCCCAATCAAGTAAGTGCGAAAAAAACAGTTATAAGCTTTCCAAGAACATGTGAGGTTAAACTCAACTGCCTCATCCATATTCTAGAAAGGCAACAAGCTAGTCCAATTTTGGCGGGATAACCTCTCACATACAAACAACAATTGCAGATAAAAATACATTTACATTATAAAATCTTTACAAGATATTAAGCCCACAAATTGCCACTCTCACAACGTCGGTCATTCATGGGAGATGCATTGACAACAAAAACCCAAAACACCATAAAACCAATTTAATTTAGGAGTTAGCAAATAAATCAAACATATGAAGCAAAGATTGTAATGGCAACAAATATGATCCAAACTATGGAAGAAAACACTCTCATGTAGAGATACATACAAACATATACATTCATTCAAATAAGATTGAGTGCCATGCCAAAAGAAAACAATAGCAAATTACAGTCAAAAAAGAAAAACCCAATTTTTTTA
The DNA here is from genome assembly GCA_036172215.1 of Camellia granthamiana. NCBI lineage: Eukaryota > Viridiplantae > Streptophyta > Magnoliopsida > Ericales > Theaceae > Camellia > Camellia granthamiana. The sequence continues at coordinate 20,271 of JAXFYN010000688.1, forward strand.
TTTTTTATTTTTTATTTCCCAAATTAACTAGATCAGCTATGGAGATAATAAAGACCCAGACCTGAATTTTGAGTAATCTATCAATCTCAGCGTCCTGTCGCTGTAACTCGCGATCAATCTCATCACCCATAACACCCAAGAAAGAGGAATCACCAGAGGAAGCCAAGCGACCATTGTCAAGTGATAAACCTAGACCGGTCGAGACCGATCGGGCTTGCAAGAAATCCACGGAAGACATCTGGGAATTGTTCTCCAAGAAATCTTGCTCTTTGATTTTCTTTTTCGTCGGTTCCAAACCGTAATTCCATTGCAATTCGACTCCACCGTCACTTCCATCCGCAGCAGGAAACGGACCAGGTGCGAACCCAACCACGTGAACTGAAAATCACAAACAACCAAACCCTAATCAGCAAGATTTGTGCAGATTAATAAAACAAACACAAATGAGAGAGAGAGAGAGAGAGAGAGAGAGAGAGAGAGAGAGAGAGATACAGGGAGGTATATATGGAGGATGCTGGGAGTGAACGGGGAGATTAGGGCCGTCGAGATAGGCGACCGGAGGCGAAATCTGACCGTCGATGTTGTACAAATTTCTGAAACACAATGAAATCAAAATAAATAAATACAAAATTGAATACACATGTGATTGAGAAAGAAGAAATTGAAATTGTTAGGGTTTGTGAAGATGATGATGATGAGACTAGAATTACCTAAAGGGTTTAGGTGGTTGCTGTTGTTGTTGTTGGAACTGATGGTGCTGGGGCATAGCCATGACTGGCTAGCAAGAGAGAGGAAAGAGAGGATTTCTGCAAAGAAATATACAGAGTGGAGCAGGGTAGGGTAGGGCGAAGGTGGGCGAGGCGAAAAGATTCTTTGAAATTGTCGAGTTGGCCCCGTTGATATCGAAAGTTTCTAGACAAGTCCTACAAATTTCATTCTAGACAAGTCCTACAAATTTGATAACGCGAATTACAAACCGTCCCTATAAAATTTATATTACTTTAATTTTTTATTTTTTCATTATGATATATTTGATTTTAAATTTTAAATTTTAAATATTATTTCAAATAATAATAACTGAAGATATTAATAACAAAATCGTCAATTTAATAAAATATAAATTAATTTGACAAAAAATAAATGTCAAAAAATATTTTTAAATTTTTAGAAATTATTTCTACCCACTAAAGATAAAATTATGTAAAATTAAAAAATCTTTTAAACATTTATTTATTTTTTTACCAAATTAATTTTTATTATGTATTTAGATGATAATTATGTAATGGATGGTTGTTAAGATTTCAATGTGTAATCGGTATATTTAATATGTGAAATGTTTTAGTTTTGAAGTTTTTAATTTAATGGATTGGTTTAATAATAATATCAAAATTGTTACCATATTTAACTTTTGGAAAAATAGAAACTAATTTAATGAAAATAAAAACAACCACCCATTACATGATTATCATTTAAACACATAATAAAAATTAATTTGGTAAACAAAAAAAATAAATAAATGTTTAAAAGATTTATCAATTTTACATAATTTTATCTTTAGTGGCTAGAAATAATTTTTAAAAATTCAAAAATAATTTTTTGATATTTATTTTTCAAATTAATTTATATTTTATCAAATTGATAATTTTGTAGTTAAAATTAAGTAATAATATCTTTAATTATCTTTATTTAAAATCAGATTAAAAATTCAAAATTAAATATGTCACAATCAAAAAATTAAGAATGAAAATAATATAACCTCCAAACTATGAGAATCATTAGTCTAATTTGCCCTTTCATTTCCAGGTGGGTTACGAATTACAAAATTGGATTGGATTGGGCTGGCCTGGCCTGTTTTATTAACAACAGTAGTGCGGTCTATCAATTATTCTTTAGGAAATTGATAAAAAGTTAATTTTTTGATTTTTTTAATTTATTTTATCTTTTTGTGAGTAAAAAAATATAAGAAATAATATGACTTAAAATGGATAAAAAACTAAAAACTGACTTTTTACTTACTTCCCAAAAGACAACCAAGTGTGTAATAAAACAATTTCATTCTACAGCAAGCGTTGTTAGAGTGGTGAACAAATATTTATTTAAAAAAAAAAAAATTTATCTAAGGGTTGCTTTAGAAATTTTTTATTTAGTTGCTTTTTTTATTATTTATTTATTTATTTATTTGTTATTAGAAATGTTCAGGTGGGCCTTTTTTTTTTAATTTAATTTTTTAAAAGTTTTTAAATTGTTCTAAACAAAAACCTAAAAAGTAAAAAATTTAATAATTTTTACTAAAGAAAAAAAAAATAAAAAATAATGAATTATTTAGCAATTGTGGTCTAAGGATGGACCACTCAAATTCACTCATAATTTTGAGGACTTGTGATTACATTTTAAGATCTCTTTTGGAGAGATGGTTAAAAGTCATCTTTTAATTTTTAACATATTTTGAATCATACAATTTTTTTACTTTTTTAAACATTTTTTTAAAAAAAAGTCAAAAAAAGGTCAAAAATCTAGTTTTTAACCAACTTCTCAAAATAATAAGAGCCGGGTTGGCAATATTTTTATCTGAGGATTCATTGCTAGATATAATTCAACTTTGTAGTTAGATATGAAAAAATAAATTTTCAAATGGACCAGCTAAAAATTTGAATTCTTAAGTTTGAGCATTTAAGAAAACATCAAATCATTAACAATTAACATTATATCATATATATATATATATTTAAGTTATGGATTTTTTTTTTTTTGGGTCAGTTATTGGGCTATATGAGCTGAATCGGATTATGTGATTTTTAATGGGCTTGAAATTTAGCTCGAGTTATTGGGCCTAACACAGCTTGGGACAGTACAACTTATGCCATTATAGAGAGACAGCTGGGCCCAAACCCGGCCTAGCTCAATATATGTCCACTTCTACTGTGGGCCTATGCAATAAGTGAAGTCCCTTTTGTAAGTGGCCTAACCATTGCCAAATATATGCCTAGATATCATCCTCTCTCCGCCTTTTTTTTTTTTGGAACACATTTCTTGTAAACATATCACTTATTTTATTTTTTTAGTTCAAGCTTACACGATATTCACTGTGGCTTTTAGGACATGAGGAACATGAGATGATGACGCCCAATCCATAGATAATTTCATGTGCAGGGGGGTGTTTTTTCTAGTTATTCGATATTTCTAAATGTGACAGCCAAAACTTGGTCCAACCCGATCCATGGAAGAATCATGAACATTGTTCGGCTAATATGATCCACATAGCCTAAGAAAATACCCATCTTCTCAGTATTTTTCAGTTTATTTGGTTTGAATTTTTTGAATTAAGTTTGTTAAAAATTAAGGCTGTGTTTAGTTGTATTCTTGAATCGTGATTCTACACTTGTATTCTAGTATGATGTTTGTTTAGGACTCTGAAATCACGTTTCAAAAGCTCTTTCAAGAGCTCTGCGTTTTCTGTGTTGTTCTGTGCGTTGTCTGCACTTTGTTTTCTCCGTTAGGGTCGTCCGGCCGGATGTCCGGCCGGTTGACCGGCCGGATGACAAATTTTTTTTTTTTTTTTTTTAAACAATTGATATGTTAATTAATTTATAATCGAAAAAAATATTTTCTGAATTTTTTATGTGCTTTAAAATAATTTTGAGTTGTATGTTTAATTATGAGTTGTAAATTTTTGTATCACATATCAAATGTCACATCAACAATTCCCCACTCAAATCAAACCTCTTTTCCAAAACTATTTTCAAAACTCTTTACCAAACAAATTTTCTACACTCAAATAATAATTCCACAACACACAAACTCAAAATGCAACTCATACTCTCAAATCACATTTACAAAACTCTACCAAACACTACCTAAGTTTTTTGATTTTCGTGTTTTTTTTTGTTTTTAGTGAATATTTTTAAAATTTTAAATATTTTTTTTTTACTTTTTTAGATGTACCTTACTTAGTTGTATCTAAAAAGTTAAAAAATTGTGAAAAAATATTTTAAAAAATTAATAAATACATAAAAATATAAAAAATATACTGAATTCTTGTATTTTTTTTTTGTATTTTTGGTATTTAGTGAATTTTTAAAAGATTTTTTTTACAATTTTTTTTTTTAACTTTTTAGGTGTATTTATGTTAGGTGTGTCTAAAAAATAAAAAAATGCTTAAAATATTAAAAAAATTCAATAAAAACAAAAAAAAAAAATAAAAAAGTAGAATTTTCTGAAAAGTGTTTTTGAAAAAATAAAACCAATTGCTTTTAGATAGAAACCATCTATGTAGTTGGTGAAACAAATTATTAGTGGATGCTAGAGGGTATACAACATTTAAAGAAAATTAGTGGAAAAAAAACAAAATAAAAAATAATGAGAAATTGTTGACTTATTTTTCTTACGAAGGAAAATACCATAAATGCGAGTGTGCCAGCAAGGATTGAAAAATCCTTACAGATTAAATTCAAGCCAATTATCAAACGATTGCGTTGACGGTTCTTTTGCCTCAACAAAGAGGACTTCAAAATTGTCAAGTGTAGAGAAAAGAAAAATAAAAAGAAGAATGAAAGAGACGAAAAAAGATGATTGAGTGAACAATCAAAGTAATAATTACTTACCTCTACTCCTATGATTTGAAAAGGAAGTGTATAAGATGCTTCGAAAAGGAAGTGCTGAAAATAAATGTTTCGAAATATAAATCTATGTTAAACTACTCCTAAGATAAGGAAAATGACAAGAAATATTGAAATCAATTGTCTTTGATTTCAGTTCTGGATTTTTTACAATGTAGCCATGAATGACTATTTATAGGCAAATATTTGTAGGAAAAAATTTCTAGCAATAACTACCCAATAACTACCTAAAACTACCCACTCTTCCATCTTCATTCTCACAATGCCACATATCCCTCCATATTTTCATAATTTCCTTTAACATCCAATTCATGCTCCATGTTCTCCACTTTATTCTCCATCATCTTTTTATATTTCATAACTTCTCATAACCTCAAAATGAGTTAGAGGATGCCACATGTCTTGCAATTTATATAAAAAATAAATAATAATAAAATTGCAGATTTATGGTGCTAACATTATCCCCCGCAGCGCTTAAAAATGATATTTACTTGAATTTTTGAAGGGTCGAACCAAGCACATGACTAATCTAAGTAACAAAGTGCTTTGAATGATATAACAACACCAATAAAGTACTTCGAATGAGTATGAAATTATGACTAGATGATCAATAATAAGCTTCGAAGGTGGTATAAAAGACCAAATTCATTGTTCGAAGGTCTTGCAGCACAACTCTGAAGGAACAACATCACCCCTCGAAGGTTGGAAGCATTGATATAGGATGATGATACTTACAATAAAGTTTCAAGGTTAGGCTTGATGCTTTGAATGTATCTTCGAAGCTTTATATAGTTTCGAAGGTGAAGTAATCAACCTTCGAAACGACTCTTGATACTTCGAATATATCTTTAAAGCTTTATATAGCTTCGAAGGTGAAGTAATCAACCTTCGAAACAACTCTTGATGCTTCAAATGTATCTTCGATGCTTTGATTGTGTACATACAAACAACTGGCTATCAATTTGAAAAGATAAGCCATTCTCAACCACTTATTTAAATGCATAGGCTTTTCCTAACCAAGTTCATGCATTTTATGTTGGGGTATATCTCCTTATTGGAGTTTGAGACCCAATTGGTTTTGGAAAAAGAATTTTAATTTGGTTTAGTTTGGGTATAATATATTATATATATATTATATCTAATTTGTGGAGACCTAATTCAGTTTAGTAACAATTAGGGTTTTGATAACAAAACTCAAGAATCAATAATATATATATAATATTCCGAAGAGTGGTGACGGTGGGAAGATCAATTCGATTTTGGATCAAAAAGTAGTGCTTGCTGCTGATGTCACATGTGTTGATTTGTGTGTTTGTATTGCTTGAGCAAACAAGCAATAGTGCGGTTCTGCTTCGTTTTCGGTACTGATTTGGGTATATTATTTTGGGTCTTCTACAACTCTGGTTCTAAAGATTTTGGTTCATCTATTTGGTGATGTCTTTCCTCTTGTTTATTTGTGATTATTTGGAATTCACCTAAGGGTGGTTTGTGAGACCATTCGTGTCTCGTTTGTAATCGTTTGGAAACTTATTTGGTTGATAGTGGAATCGGATTTCGATCCCGTGGACGTACCTTACATTGAGGGAACCACGTAAAAATTCTTGTGTTGCTTTTGATTTAATTTTTCCGCATTAGTTTTTACTCCCATTGATTGATTTACTTGTGGGGAATCACATATTTTCCCTAACAACTGGTATCAGAGCTTACGGTTTATTTGGGTTTATTTATTTGTGTAAATCAATGGAGGAGAATGTGGGTCGTATGTCTAGCTTCAATGGAAGTAATTGGGTAACTTGGAAAACTAAAATGGAGGACCTATTATTTTGTAAAGATTTGTATGGATCCATTAGGGGTGATAGTGGCAAACCCGAGGGTATGAAAGATGATAAATGGAATAGACTTAATCGAAAAGTCGTTGGTGTTATCCGTCAATGGATCGATGACAGTGTGTTTCATCATATTGCTATTGAAACTTCAGCACATGATTTATGGAAAAAATTAGAGAGTCTTTATGATAGAAAATCAGCGGGTTTCTCTCATTCAGAAGCATTTGTTGTGAGAGGCCGAAGTAAAACAAGGGAGAGGAGTAAGACTCCTCATGGTTGTGATCAAAGCCGTGACAAATCAAAAGATGGTTCTTTTTCAAAGAAAGACATTAAGTGCTATTATTGCCATGAGAAAGGGCACATGAAGCGAGAATGCCGAAAGCTCAAGAACAAGGAGAAAATGCGTGACAAAAGTGTAGATAAAAAGCAAGAAGACACACCAGCAGTTACTACCGATGATCTCATGGTCGTTTGTGAAGATGATTGTATCAATTTTGTGGGCCAAGAGAGCAATTGGGTGATTGATTCCGGTGCTTCTTTTTATGTGACTTCTCGAGTTGATTTCTTCACTACCTACACTACAGGAGATTATGGTTCTGTTCGAATGGGTAATAAAGGTTTGTCCAAGATTATTGGCATTGGTGATGTTTGCTTGGAAACAAATTTGGGCTGCAAGTTATTACTTAAAGATGTGAGGCATGTTCCCGATATTCGCCTCAATTTGATCTCTACTGGGAAGCTAGATGATGAAGGTTACAACAACAAATTTGGTAATAGAATATGGAAGCTCACAAAGGGTTCTTTGGTGGTGGCTAAGTGCAAGAAGACTCATACACTTCATTCGATGCAAGGAAAAATTTGTAAAGGTGTTGTCAATGCACTTGAAGATGATACTTCTACTGAATTGTGGCATAAGCGACTTGGGCACATGAGTGAAAAGGGGCTACAGTTTTGTTCAAGAAAGAGCTTCTACCCGGTTTGAAAGGTACACATCTCAAAACTTGTGTTCATTGTTTGGCGGGTAAACAACATAGAGTTTCTTTTAAGAAAAATGTTGCTTCTAGAAAAGAAAATATTTTGGAGTTGATTCATTCGAATGTTTGTGGTCCTTTGAAAGTTAGAACACATGGTGGTGCACTTTATTTTGTTACTTTCATTGATGATTATTCAAGGAAAGTTTGGGCTTTTCTACTAAAATCTAAAGATCAAGTTCTAGAAGTATTTAAGCATTTTCAGGCCATGGTTGAAAGAGAAACAAGGTAGAAATTGAAGTGCATCCGATCAGACAACGGTGGTGAATACATTGGGCCATTTGATGAGTATTGTCGCAGCCAAGGTATTCGGCACCAAAAGACAGTTAAGAAGACTCCTTAACAAAATGGCGTTGTCGAGAGGATGAACCGCACCATTGTGGAAAGAACAAGGTGTTTGCTTTCACAAGCTAAATTGCCAAGATCCTTTTGGGGTGAGGCATTGAAGACAATGGTTGACTTGATCAATTTGCCTCCTTCCTATCCTTTGAATGGTGATGTTCCAGAAAGAGTTTGGACTGGCAAAGATGTATCTTATGAGCACTTGAGAGTGTTTGGTTGTCGAGCTTTTGATCACATTCCAAAGAATGAGAGGTCCAAGCTTGATAGTAAGTCAAGACAATGTATTTTTCTTGGCTATGGGCGTGATGAATTCGGGTATAGATTGTGGGATCTGGTCGACAAGAAAGTTATTCGAAGTTGTGATGTTGTGTTTCTTGAAGACCAAACAATTGAAGACTTTGGCATAGGTGATCAACCGGAGCAAAAAACTAGTGATCTCATTGACATGGATCCGTCTCCTTCATCTTCAGTTGATGATGAAAATGGGGGAGATGTGCAGTCACCCATTGAAGATGTAGAGGATGATGTTAATCCTAATGAAGTTGAGCCAGAAATTGAAGAAGAGCATCCAACTCAAGAACCACCACCACAACTTGAGTTGAGGAAATCTACAAGGGATCGACAACCTTCAAGAAAGTATCCTCCCAATGAATTTGTGTTGATTTCCGATCAAGGGGAGCCTGAGAGCTACCAAGAAGCAATTGAGCATGCAAAGAAAGGTGATTGAAAAAAGGCCATGGACGAAGAGATGAATTCCTTGCTTGAAAACCAGACTCATGATTTAGTGAAGTTGCCTAAAGGAAGGAAAATTCTGAAAAATAAGTGGGTTTTCAAATTGAAGAATGATAGCGAGAATCTGAGGTACAAAGCACGTCTTGTTGTGAAAGGCTTTGGGCAAAAGAAAGGCATTGTGTAGACACCCCATTTTTGACCGACCTTGAGACTCAGACGTCACCGGTTGAGCGCTCGGTGGTGTTGCATATCGTGCTCGTTCAGAAGTCTCAGAGTCGCGGCCGTGAGCCCTGCCTCCGGACTTCCGAACCCTCTTTTGTACCTTGTCTCGGTTTGCGAGCCAGGCTCGGTTTTCTCTATTTTTCTTCCTGAGGGGAGGGAGAGGTCCTGTAGACCATCTCTCAGTGGCCGTGGGCTACATGTCGTGGCCGTAGGCCATTTTGCCCATTTCGGAGCCCGGTTCCCGGTTTTCGGAGCCGTCAGGCTGTGTGCCTCGGTTCGGGACCGCCTAACCATCTCCGACTGCTCCGATTTTTGGCACGCATCTCATTTACTCCCTTTTGAGGGACACTGAGGTCTGAGAGACCCACTTCGTGGCCGAATGCCACTTTCGTTGCTTAACGGCCTATTTTCGGGACCCCGAACTGCGTGTTTTGGCCCCTGAGCATTCGTTTTGCATCGGTTTTTGTTCATTTTTGGCAGGTACCTCTGTTTTATCACCAGGAAGGTCACTGAAGGGTGGGAGGCCATCAATTGTCTCAGCAACCAGTTATATTCCTCTGGCGCCCTTCGACGCCTGTTTTTCTCACTTCCGAGCCAATGTTGACCACCTTAGGGCCATTTTCTTCAACCCCAAACCACATATTTGTGTTGTACACACATGGGAGGACCCTAAAAGTCTATGGCCGGCCAGTAATTCAAATTGAACCTTTTGAACCCCTCCTAAAAGTGGCCTATTCTTTCTCCTGTTTTAGAGTTGCCAATTTTGAACCACAGGGTTGTGTTGAGGAGACCTGGGAGGACACCAATATCTGGTGGCCGGCCAGAAATTGTTTTGGACCATTTTGCCCCTTTGGCCGGCCGGCCATAGGGGGTGGCCGGCCGGCCACCTGCAGCAAAAGTACCTGGCCAGCCATGATCCCCTCAATGTGTACTTTACAGCTGTATAGCTGTTTTCTCCCAAAAATATCTCCATCCGGGGGAAAGCTTTTGGAGGGAAACTTGGTGTCATTTCCCTCCACCTTTTCTCCCCTTCTCTTGCCTTTATAACCAGCCTCCAAGACTGATTTTAGGGTTAGACAAATTTCCCTAAGGGCCTTGCATACATCTCTCTCTATTTCTCTCTCATTTTCTCTCAAAATCCCTAAGTTCCAACCACATTTCTTCATCACTACCAAGCACCACCATGTAGACACCCCATTTTTGACCGTCCTCAAGACTTGGACGTCACCGCTTGAACACCCGGTGATTATCCATGATTGTGTTCGTCTTGAGTTCCTGGAGATCCCGGCTGCGCGTCGTGCCTCGGGACCTCTCAACCGGCTTGTTCTGTGCTTGGTTTTGCACCAAGACTTGTGTGTTTTTGCATTTTAGGGTAGGAGGAGGCTTGCTAGCCATCCCTGAATCCCACCGACTGCCCCCACCCTCTACCGGCACTCCCTTTTGGCCATCGGCACTGTTTTCTAAAAATATATGGCCGGTCGGCACTATATGTTGCCGACCGGCACTTTTTTGTGCCGATGATTTATTTGGCTGGACGGCGTGCACTCTTTGAACCCCTGAGGCATGGTGCATGCCAGCTGTGCCAGCTGGAATGCACCATCACTCATCCCCGTGCATAGGAGTGACCACTTTGCACCTTTGAACCCCTAAACCTTCTAGAAGGTTGACCCTTTTGCCCAAGCTTCTTGGAGAAGCTTGGACAGCTGTCTTAGCTTCTCCAAGAAGCCAAGACCCTTGTGCACCCTTTGCCCCTTTTGGCTAGCTTCTTGGAGAAGCTTTGAGCCATTATTTGTGCCTATATAAGCACCCCTCCTCTCCCATTGAGAGGGATTAGCCATTTCCAACACAAAAACCAGAGCTTATATCTATACATCTCTGATATATATCTATCTATATCTATATCCTCCTCTCTCTCATCCTGTGTGTGTGTTTTAGGCCTAAATAGTGTGTTTTGCCTTACTTTTGCACCATTACACACACTATTACACCTAGCTCCGAGATTGAGAGACTTGGAGGGTTGTTTGTTGAGCTTTTGGACTGATTTTGATCACTAGAAGAGGGCTACACCATCTGTTCTTCAAAGGATCTTCAAGGGTGAGCACTTCACTTTAGATTCCCCATTCTTGCACTAGCTTTCTACCCATCTTGCTTTGTGTTTTTGGCTTTGTGCTTAACATAAAAAAGGCTTGTTTTTCCTTGCTTAAGAACATTCATTAAGATTGTTTTGTGGTTCGGGTAGAGTCTCATCCTCTTAGGCCTTGTTTTGGCCATTTTGGTGTCTTTTCTTGAAGCTTTGCTTACTTGGTGTTTTTGGTCTTCTCACCACTGAAAACCAGTGGGTTTTCAGTGGTGAGGAAGGTATTTTCTAGTCATGAATAGGGAAGGGACACCCCTCTCCCCTTTGTCCCTCTTTGGTCTTTACTTTGGCTCACATGGTAGCATGCATTTTTAGTCTTATATGCCTTCATTTCAGAGCTTATTTGGGTGTTTGGGATCATATGTCATCTCTGTTTTTGGTTGGTTTTGTGGTCCTTGGCATGCCTCTTATACTTGCTTTGTAATGCTCTAGTTTGCCTAGAAATGAGCCTTGAGTTTAGGCCATGTTTCTTGCATGTATGAGCCTCACTTCATGAAGATATTAGCATCATTTTGTCATGTTTAAGGGCTGTGAGCCACTGTTTTTGCCATGTTTGGTGTGCTTGATGTGGTTGCCTTGTGTTTTGACTTGTAAATCTTAAGCATATTGGCCCCTAACATGCTTAGCATGGACTATACTCATTGATTTGACATCATTTAGGATCATATTTCAGTCCATAAATCATGATTGTATGTTTGCATACGTGGCTTACTTCATGCTTTAAAGGTGTCCCCTTTTGTGTCTAGGAATAGCCCTTATGCATGTTTGTATGTTTAAAGCATTTTGGGGCTGTCATACCAAGGTTTTTGGGTGTATTTATGCATGATGGAACTCTGTTTTTGCTTACATAATTCATGTCATGAGTGGTCTTGGTAATGATGGAGGAGTGTTCCCTTTTGGTGCCCTAGACTTGGCCCCATTTGGTTTTGCACATTGGCATGTACATTGGTCACAATCTTGGGTGTTTTGCCACTGTTTTGGGTTGGTTTGAGGGCTGCCCCATTGTAGTTAAATCCACCATTGCATGCTTGCCTCATGTTGGTTGCTTAATTGATTCATCAAGTGTTGCTACATGTTAGTCCTATCGCCTAAATTGCCCATGTTTGTATTGCATTTGTACCTTGCAGGTTGCATTACATTTGGCATGTTGGCATTTTAGTATTAGGTTGCATCATGGAGCCATGTTTGCATAACATGCATTGCATTACTTGGTTTAGGGTGTCAAACCAAGTGTAAGGGTTGAGATGAGTTCATACTATAAGTGATGCAACTTGTCTCAACTCATGGTCACTAAGGCCCTTGAGTCCCAAACATGATAGGGACTTAGTTCTCATTTGTGTGTTGCATGCATATTGACATTGAAATGCAATCTTGATTTCTTAGGCTATCATGCACCAAGATGCGTAATTGATGGCCCAAGAATCAAGGGTCATGCTCCCTTGAGTCCCAAACATGATAGGGAAGCATTGGCCATGCTTACATATGCCTAAAAATTCATGCCATGCACTGCTTGTCTGCTGCTGCTGTCAAAACTGTCTACTGCAGGAATTTTGTGCCGACCGGCATTATATAGTGCCGACCGGCACTATATAGGTAGCCGATGGCCTCATGGACAGCCGATGGACTTTTCCCTCGGCCGGTGGCCATCCCTCCCAGCCGATGATGTTCTGCAATGCTCATAGAAGGTTCTCTGGGACTTTGACAGTTTTCAGAGAAGAAAAGGCAGTAAAACAGAGGCAACAGTGGCATGGTGCGGACTTTCCGGGCGAGTCGGATTCGAGCATGCATCATTCGCGCATCCCGAGGCAGGGCTGAGGCCCCTTCCTTTTTATATTGAATTTAATTTGATAATTAGAAATTTTTGTAATAATTTATTTTGTATTCGGACTGTATTATTTTGGGACTGTATATTCTTTCGGACCCTCTGCGCGAGGGCAAAATTGTAATAAGTGTGGGTGAGTGTGATGTATGTCTTCCAACCCCCACTTCTTTCTTCCCTTTTATTTACCTGCTTATGATGGTAGATTAGGGCATATTTAAATTAGCATAACAGTATGATAGCATGCGTGCATCCATACATTTGTTATACATGCATTGGGCTCGGCACATCATACAAACTGCATTGTATTTCAATTCCAAATTGAATACGTGTTATTTGTAGCATTCCATATGCCATGTTTAGGATAGCCGAGCCTGCCTAGATTACATTCTTTGCATGTGTTGCATTAGCCACTTAACATGAACTAGGATCATGCATATGATTACTAACTAGTTTCTGTTTTGGCTTGGAGTACTAGGTGAGCTTTTATGCTTTAGCATATCGCAAGCGTGTGAATGTTGCCATAATAGCATGATTACCATGAGGCTAGCTGCTTATGTGATATAACTGCTTGAATGCCTGTGGATGGAGGTCGAATTGCCTGAATTGGGATAATACATTAAAACTGTGAGTTTTAAGCCCACTAGATAGTGGCAAAACTGTCTTTTCTAAAAAGCCCACTTGAGGGTGGTAAAATCTGCATTTTAGCCTACTTGCGAGTAGCAAACCATTTTCAAAACAAACATGTAGTGTTTTGTTCCAATTTAGGCGATTTGGTCTATACTTGTTTGCTGCGCGCATAATATAGTAATTCTAGGCTAATAACCGGAATAAGAACACATAACGTTTTCAAAACTAGATATCATGGTTAGTAGAGGCCGGTCTTCGGACCGGGCGAGAGGGGGTGCTCATAGCTGACCTTCCCCGATCGTACCCAAGCTCCCAAGCCAAGATCACTTTGGTGATGACGGACACGTGGCCTTCGGCACCGAGTCAGGGTTTCCTAAATTTCCCCATTTTAAAATATTTAGGTGGCGACTCTGTAATCTGGCAAAGCAGTCCATGTTTGGCACTTCTTTTCAAAAATCAGTTTTTCTTCAAAACGATTTGCCAGAGTTGGACTCTTTGGTTCAAGATTAAGAACCGTGACATTTGAGTCCTTTGAACTGTAGTGACCCATTATCGAACCAGAACGGGGGGGAGTCGCATCCTCGCCCGGGATGCGCTCGGGGACATCTACAGTTTCTGGCGAGTCCGCTGGGGAAAATAGAGAACTTGACTCGAACTCGTGATATCATGTTTTGATTTCATTTATGTGTCTCTTTGCATTGCATGTGCATTGGTGCGCCTAGGACACCGTGTTGGCCATCTGCTATTCTTGAGCGGTTTGCTGGAGGCTTGTCTTGTCAAGGCATGACCATAAGGCTGACCGGTTGCGGGCTCTGCCAGTATGGGAACACAAACCCCGGTTTTACCGGGGCACCCTTTTTGACCATTCGACCTAGTGCATATTCGGATCCATAGTGACCATTCCAAACTAGGACAGGTTGCTTACCCGATGTTAGGTTGTTTGAAACCGCTGCGTGCGTAGTGAAACCCTAGCTCCTGACAAAATAGGACAGGGAAACCCTACCCCAACATAGGGGTGTATTGGCTCTCCTTTACATGCTATGTGCTTTTAGAGTGTATCTCTACAGGGAACGCGCATATCAGTTTGCAAGTTTTGGTATCTGGCCTGAGGGCACCAATCACAGTATTTTGGGAAGTCAGCTGTCTGTGGGTACCAGATTCAGACTGGGGGGCAATGATTTAGAAACAGTGATCAGTATTTGAGGAACAGTGTATCGAGTTCAGCGTGTTATCCAACCGTGTGTTGTTTATTTTATGCCGTTATGCTGTCCGATTTTCTGTTATTTATACGCTTTTTTAATCTTTTTATTAGGGTAGTTGAGCACAATTGCTTCTGACCCGATAGATATCCCCCAAGCACCCTGGATTAGAGGACGTCGACTCCTTCGATCTGAGGATCTGATAGACGGACAACCAGTGTACTACTCACTACCCCCGGTTACTAGACGGAGGTCAGTCAGGCAGAGGAGATCAGTACAGCAGTCAGTTCAGAGGGCCTTATCTACCCCACCTGTGTTCAGTAGGGATTAGGATTCCGTGTCACCAACAGAGGGAGAATATATACCGGCAACTCAACCAGAGCAGGATAGTATGGCTAGTCTGGAAGAGATGGTGCGCCACCTCCAAGAGAGCATGAAAACAATGCAGTAGGATGCCGTTCGTCAGGCAGAATTCTCCAGGCAACAGGCTACAGTTGTGAGGGAACAGGCAGAGACAATTGCCAGACTAGAGCAGCAAACCGGAGCATCTGCTTCGCATCAAGCTCCTCCCTCGCTAGGAGTTCCAAACCTTAGGGAGACAGCTAATGTTCAGAATGATACAGAACTGCCCACAGGACCACCCCCACCTCCAGCCCTACCTCAAATCCAACCTCAGCTATCGAAAACACCCACCAACCTACTGGACTCTCCCTTTGAGTTCGAGACTGATCCTACCGCACTGAAGCTGAGCAAGCTTGAAAAGCTGTTCAAGAGATCTCAGGGAGTCAAGACTATCCCCGACATTGAAGATGGATACACCGACGCAGCTGTGACGCTGCCCGACAGATTCAAAATGCCTCATCTTGATCGATTCGACGGGTCCGGGGACCCCATGGTGCACGCACTTAAGATTGTTTTCAGATGTCCTAAGGCCAATGGGCCTCAGTAGGCTCCAGAAGCTGTCTTTATTTGGCCGGACCCTGTCGAGTGTGGTGGCCATATGGTATGCCAGGTTGGAAGATGACGTCAAGAGGAATTGGGACGAAATGGCTGAGGCCTTCATCGCACAGTACTCGTACAATACACAGATTGAGATTACGACTCGTGATCTCGAGACGACTAGACAAGAGCCTAAGGAAAGTTTCTCAGAGTTTGTAACCAGATGGAGGGCTAAGGCTTCGATGATGACCTTGAGGCCTACAGACAAAGACCAAATTCGGATGATTGTGCGCAATCTCCAACCGAAGTTGATGCAAAAGATGATAGTACTTCCCTTTCCTACTTTCTCTGACCTGCATGAAATGGGGGTGCAGATTGAGGATGCCTTGAAGCAAGGCTTGATCGATAACGACCGGGAGCAACCCCGATGAACTTTCAATCGTGGTAGCAATGCAGGCCCGAGCGGCACTACAACTACGAGGGCCTCCGAAGTGAGCATGGTCACCGCCAACCCCCCTCCAAGAAATACGACAGCTTCACCATTCTCCGGCGCGTCCGGAAGCAACCCGCAAACAGCCAGATACCCACCCAAAAATACCAGAACTTTCGCCCCACTTTATATGCCCCTATCCAAAGCTCTGGGGGTTTTGATCAAAAAAGGGCATCTGAAGCCCCTTGAGCCGTGGCCCCTACCAGAAAAACTCCCTCCTACCCATAACCCAGCCAAATATTGTTCATTCCACCAACAGCACGGCCATGATACCGACCTGTGCTTCCGGTTGCGTCATGAGATTCAAGATCTCATCGACAACGGGGTGATTCTGCCTCCGGAGAAACCCAACGTTACGACAAACCCTCTCCCCGCACATAACCAAGCTCCACCGCCCAAAAGACTCAATTTCATCCATACCGGGGCCGTGTCCTACGACCCTAGTATCTATATCACACCTACCCACCTGCCTAAACCGGAGGTGTTCCTCCCCGATTGCACCGACTTGTGCATGATAGACATCTCCGAAAGCCGGCCCAAGCCAGTAGTGGTGACCGTCGAGAACAGGAGAGAGGAGATCCCAAAGGAAAAACAGGTTGTTGAGCCAGAGTCTGCAGAATCTGGGGAGCGTGCTAAAAAAGCATATAGTCCGGGTGACTATATTTCGTCAATAGGCCAAGATAGGCCCGGAATGGAATTGCCAACAGAGGCAGAGTTATGTGTGATTCAAGGAGAGAGTCTGGGACCAGGAACAGATGGTGTAACGGCTATGGGGGAGGATCTTGCCGATCTCCAGTTTTACAGTGACCAAGACCCAGTGGATGCGGCAGTCGCATGGTTCGATTATAAGGATTCAGCAGAAGTTACCGGGTGGTTGGACGATCAACCCGATGTGATAGGAGAGTTTCAGTCAGAACAGGGCCCAGCAGGGGCGAGAATATCAGTAACGGCCGGGAGGGTCGAAGAACAGAGTACATCGCCGGAGAGCGCCGGTGTTAAGAATTTCGCTCGAGATTGGAGTATTTTGAGTACAGGGATTCCTAAACACTCAGTCATGTCGGAACAAGTAAGTTTTGAAGATTCCGAGAGAATCAGGAAGGCAAAGGCCCATGTGGGAGTTGAAACTGCTGTGTGCACAGGGACCGAGAACACTGCAGGTATGTGGATGGAAGGTGCTGCGAGCACAAGAACAGTCATACCAGAGCCGGACAAGTGTCTGTCGGCTGCTGATGGAATGTGGTGGGAGGATGAAGATTTATGCCTTGCCCATACAGACGAGGATTGGGAAACAACCAACCCGATGACACTTGGTACCTTGGAGAGGTAGATCACATGACACGGAGTGGGCGGTATTTCAAACCTCCACACTTAGATCAGCCAGAAGCTTCTGGGAAGGATAGAGAGGCTGAAAAGCAAAAAGAAAAGCAACTTGAAGAGGAGGCTGTGCTCAAACAGCTTAAAAAGATACAAGCAGACATCTCTATATGGGGACTGCTCATGGCATCACGGGTGCATAGAGAGGCTGTCTTATCAGCCATGGACAAAGCAAAGCTTTCAATAGAAACCACGCCAGAGCAACTGGTGGGATTGGTCTTTCCGGGGGGAGCCACCCCGATGCTGACCTTTTCCGACAAGGAATTGCCACCCGAGGGGGCAGACCATAACAAGCCCCTCTACATCTCTGTGGAGTGTAGGGATAAATGGATACCGGTGGTACTTGTTGATACCGGGTCGGCCATCAACGTCTGCCCGGCAAGAACGACATACGCAATTGGTTTGAAAACCGCAGATTTTGTACCAACAGCCCAGGTTATCCGGGCGTATGACAACACAAGTAGAGAAGTGATGGGAACCGTAAAAGTTCAGACAAAGGTCGGGCCGGGGCAGCATGAGATAGATTTCCATGTCTTAGAAGTGCCTGCGACTTTCAACTTGCTTTTGGGGCGGCCGTGGCTGCATCAGGTGAAGGCAGTATCATCCACTTTGCATCAAATGGTGAAATACCCCTATGGAAAGGGAGTAGCCATTGTCTTTGGAAACTCATCAATCCACCCACCACCGGAGATATCCACGCCTGTTCTAGAAATCGAGCATGGCATGGAAGACGTGTTCATATCAGGGTTTACCCTAGCTGAGGCTCAGGTTGTACAAAACATCATGGCTGCTAACGAAGGGATCTATGTTAGTGCCCAAGCAGTGTATCTCATGAACAAGCTCCAACATATCCCCGGGATGGGATTAGGAAAGAGCGGCCTCAAAGGCGTTGCAGCATTGGCCAGAGTGCCACACAATCCCCACACCTTCGGCTTAGGTTATCTGCCCACTAAGGAAGATTGGGTGAGAAGAGGAAAAGAAATGGCTGGGAGAGCCAAAGAAAAACAAATGGGAAGACTTTTTGAGTTGATGCATCGGCCCATCCGGGGTACCCTAAACGGACGCTTCGTCCGGGAAGGGGAGGACTTTCCATTCTGTGGTTTTCCAGAGCCGTGGTTGAACGCAGAGAAGAAGCGCGTGCCGGGTTTCGAAATGTTTTTTGACTTACAAATATCTGGGGATGATGTTGCTGAAGAGCAGACAGACCCAACAGTTAAGGCTGAGCATAGCAAAGAAGCGGAGTCTGTGGATACAGAGTTTGAAATGGGGGTAGCACTGGCATGTCTACTTTCAGATCCTTCGATCGACCAGTTGTGCTTGGGGGATGACTCCTCGGTGTCCATGATTGGAGATGAAACGGCTGCGGGCCAAACAGCAACTATTTTGGATGCATCCATCGCACCCTCTCTTGTTTGGCAGCACCAGGAGGGATTTTTGAGCAGCACCGGGTCAGGTAGTGAGCCGGAATCTGATTCCACCGAGTCTTGTGAGTCGGAATCAAGTTCCAGCTCAACTGAGTCTGAGTCCGGTATTCCTGGGAGTGATAACCCGGATGCCACAGTCCTGTCTAGGTCGTCTTTTTCTTTCTCTTTCGAGTCTGTTGTAACAGAAGAACTGGACGGTTTGGAAGTACTTAATGAGAATGAGGTGGATGTGGTTTCTGAGTACTTTTCTGTGCCTTTGATTTATTGCTTAAATCAGGACTTTCAAAATTTTGATGAAAACGACGAGGACGAAATTCCTCCGGTTTTACAACGACTATTTGAACAAGAGCAAGAGAGGTTTGTTAAACCCTTAATGGATGAAATCACGACCGTGAACATTGGTACTGAGAAGGACCCGCGGCTGGTCCAGATCGGGTCCATGTTGTCTTCGGAGGAACGCGAGCGCTTAGTCGCTTTATTAAAAGATTTCAAAAATGTTTTCGCGTGGTCCTACGAAGACATGCCTGGAATCGATCCTGAGATTGTACAGCACTGGATCCCTCTTGACCCCCAGGCCCGACCTGTCAAACAGAAACTCAGAAGGATCCGCCCTGATTGGGCCATTAAGATCAAGGAAGAGGTCACCAAGCAGATTGACGCAGGCTTCCTGCTGGTATCCGAATACCCGACTTGGTTGGCCAACATTGTTCCAGTGCCGAAGAAGGATGGCAGAATCCGGGTATGTGTGGACTTCAGGGATTTGAACAGAGCCAGTCCGAAGGATGACTTTCCCTTGCCGCATATCGACGAGTTGGTAGATTTCACAGCGGGGCATGCTTTGCTCTCGTTCATGGATGGCTTTTCAGGCTATAATCAGATAGTAATGGCACCCGAAGACCGGGAGAAGACTGCTTTTACCACCCCGTGGGGTACATACTGCTACAGAGTGATGCCATTTGGGTTGAAAAACGCTGGGGCTACGTATCAACGGGCTGCAACCACGATGCTACATGACATGATCCATAAAGAGGTTGAGGTGTACGTGGACGACGTGATTGTCAAGTCCAAAGAAAGAGAGGGCCACTACACCGCCTTGCAAAGTTTTTCCAAAGGATCAGGGAGTTTCGGCTGCGTTTGAATCCTCAGAAGTGTACATTTGGTGTTACAGCGGGAAAAATGCTGGGATTTCTGATTACACAAAGGGGCATCGAAGTCGACCCTTCCAAAATCAAGGCCATCTTAGAAATGCCACCACCAATGACTGAAAAGGAGGTGCGAGGATTTCTGGGTAAAGTGCAATTCATAAGGCGGTTTATCTCAAAGCTAACCTTAACTTGTGAACCATTTTTTGGTCTTCTGAAGAAAGGAAAGAAGTTCCATTGGGACGGCCGATGCCAAGCTGCATTTGAACAGATTAAAGAATATCTACAGAATCTGCCCGTGTTGTCACCACCAAAGCCGGGAAAACCGTTGATATTGTATCTGTCAGTAACCGAGACTACAATGGGCTGCATGCTCGCACAAGAGTCGGAAGATAAAGTGGAAAGGGCCATCTACTATCTAAGCAAGAAGATGTTGGATTACGAGACCCGCTACACTCCGCTGGAGAAGGCTTGTTTGGCCTTAGTATGGGCTACCAGGAAGCTGCGGCACTACCTGTTAGCTCACTCTGTAATGTTGGTTTCA
Organism: Camellia granthamiana; assembly: GCA_036172215.1. Classification (NCBI taxonomy): domain Eukaryota; kingdom Viridiplantae; phylum Streptophyta; class Magnoliopsida; order Ericales; family Theaceae; genus Camellia; species Camellia granthamiana. Next base: position 40,738 of record JAXFYN010000688.1, read on the forward strand.
CGACTCGATCCCATCAAATATCTTTTCGAGAAACCAGCACTTACGGGTAGGCTAGCTCGTTGGCTGCTGTTGCTCTCCGAATTTGATCTCAAGTATGTCACACGCAAGTCAGTAAAAGGGAGAGCGGTGGCGGAGTTCCTTGCCGAACACCCGGTTGGAGGGGATGAAGCGGTTGAGTACCTGTTCCCAGATGAAGCCATTTTGCACATCGAAGACGAAACTTGGACGATGTACTTCGACGGAGCGTCAAATCAGTATGGGTATGGGATAGGGGTGTTGCTGATAGCACCCGACGATTCCCGTATTCCTTTAGCATTCAAGCTCCGGTTCAAAGTCTCGAACAATGAGGCAGAATATGAGGCATGTATCGCCGGTCTGGAAGCAGCCCTGGAACTAGGGGCAAGGCGATTGGACGTCATTGGGGATTCGAACCTAGTTGTGTCTCAAGCTAAAGGAGATTGGAAAGTAAAAGAGGAAAAGATGATAATTTACCACCAGACCTTGGATTTGTGAATTCCCCGGTTTGAAAAGCTAAATTTCACTCACCTAGTAAGAGAGAACAACAGGTTTGCAGATTCGCTAGCAACTCTATCTTCCATGATAGACATCCCATCTGGAGTCCGGATGCGCCCAGTCATTATTGACCAAAAATTTGCACCTGCCTACGAGTCAATCTCTGCCATAGATGAGGTGCAGGATAACAACCCTTGGTATTACGACATATGGAACTTCTTGGAGAAGGAGGCGTATCCACCAGGGGCAAATGCCAAAGATAAAAGGGCAATTAGGAGAATGGCTTTTCAGTTTATTATCTGCGGGGGTAAATTGTACAAGAGAGGTCATCTGGGAATGCACAAGCTGTGTGTGGAAGCCGAAGAGTCGAAGCGCCTGATGGAGGCCATCCATGGAGGAGAATGTGGGGCACATATGAATGGGGTAATGCTGGCACGGAAGATCCTCAGACAAGGCTACTACTGGTCTACCATGGAGGAAGATTGTATTGGTTTTGTTCGGCGATGCCACAAATGCCAGATTCACGCAAATCGCATGAACATCCCGCCGTCGAAGCTGTATAACATGACGTCTGTATAACATGACGTCGCCATGGCCATTTTCAGTTTGGGGGATTGATGTGATTGGAGCTGTTACTCCGAAGGGGTCGAACGGGCATGAGTTTATCTTGGTAGCAATAGATTACTTTACTCAGTGGGTCGAGGCCCAATCTTATGCTGTGTTGAAGGCTTCGCATGTCGCAAAGTTCATCAGAAACAACATAATCTGCCGTTATGGGGTCCCAAACGAGATTGTTTCAGACAATGGTTCTCACTTCAAGAAGGAGGTGATTGATTTGTTGGAGAAATACAACGTGGCTTTTCATAAGTCGTCCACATATCGGCCGCAGACCAACGGAGCAGTTGAGGCCGCCAACAAGAACATCAAACATATACTACAGAAGATGGTGGAAACCTACCGGGACTAGCCGGATAAGCTGCCGTTTGCTCTGTGGGGCTACCGGACTTCAATCAGAACTTCTACCGGGGCGACTCCGTATTCCTTAGTCTATGGGATGGAGGCCGTTCTACCAATCGAGATTGAGGTTCCATCTTTACGAGTATTGGTTGAGTGTCAAATAGCTGAGGCAGATTGGCAGCAGAGTAGGTTCGAGGAACTCATGCTCTTTGATGAAAGGAGGCTGAAAGCACTGTACCATGTCCAAGGATATCAACGCAGAATCGCCCGGGCTTTTAACAAGAAGGTTAAGTCCAGGAATTTGAAGGAAGGAGATTTGGTGCTCAAGGACAACCGAGCTCCCATCCATGACCCAAGGGGCAAGTTCAGACCCAATTGGACTGGTCCCTATATCATCAAGTCTATCTGGTCAGGTGGAGCTGTGGTTCTGATGGACCTAGACGGCCTAGAGTTCTCCTAGCCGATCAACATGGACAAGTTGAAGAAATATTATCCTTGAGAGGCTCGCTAGGCCGAAAACCCGAAAGGGCGACCTAGGCAAGATTCAGAGCACAAAAAATTAGAAAATATAAAAACTGAGCTCGCAAGGTTGAAAACCCGCAAAGGGCGGCCTTGGCAAAAGTTAGAGCGCAAAAGGAGAGTGAAAATACTCGAGCGAACCCAAGCCTGAACTACGTAAGGCTTGATTCCCATCTTTGGGATACGTAGGCAGCTTCGTCCCGAAGTTCAGCCATAAACTTTTCCCCGATCAACTTTGTCCATTTGATCATCTTGGTTATCTCTGCCCATCAGCATTTATCACAATCTCCGGTACAGTGCTATTTCAGACTAGGGGCAACTTTCCGTTGCCGTAAAGTGCCGCGGTACCATTCAAACAAGGGGCAACTTTCCAGTTGCTAGGATCCGGGGTTGTGCATCTCAGTGACAAATTTCAGGCATGTCCAGTTCTGATCCATATCGAAAATAGTTTTGAAAAGTTTTAATAAAGATGACTTTGTTCAAATAAATCTTTTTACAACTAAGACCATTTCTGGACCAAAACGGAGAATTTTCAGTACCACAACCTTCAATTTCATTGATTTCAAATAGAGTTCTCTTGCTCTTGCATACAATTGAAGTTGCTTTTTGTTACATTCATAAAAATAAAAAAAATAAAAAAATAAAAAAAAAACTTGAAAGTACTAATAAAGCAATAAATCCGGGGCATGGTCAAGTCAAATGTCCCTGCGCCCTCTCCTCGAGCTGGTCGAAGCCTCTGATGCCAAAGCGGGCCCTTCCTGTGCCTCTTCATTAAGCCAATCCAAGCACTCATCAGACAAAGTACAACTGAAAGTGGGAGTAGGGGCCAGGAGTTCTCTCGTCCTCCATGCTGTGGCATATCGGGCCAGCTGTGCGCCTCGAATCGGGAATGTGGCCGGGTACTCTATCCCCTCCGGCAGACAAGTCTGATTATGACCAAACTGGCGCAGGATACGGAATGGGAAGTAGAAGACACAGTGAGTCAAGCCAATCAATTGGATCCCGGGTTGACGGGTCATACTGTAACTCATCATTGGGAGATTGAGCCAAGGGCACCGCCAAGCAATGCGATCTGCGGACAAACTGCACATCCATTCAAACCACCAACCCTCATCAAGGGCGTCAACTAGGCGTTGCCTGAAGAAGTAGCCGCGAGCTGAATATGCTGGGCAGGAGTCCACAACTCACAGTTTATCCATCAACCATACCTGGGGAGGGATGAAAAATGAGAGAATAAAGAATAGAGAGATGTACGATGAGAGGAAAAGTGAAAAAAGGGCTTTTGTGAGAAAAACCGAGCCTGAGGGCCGAGTGATGTGAGCAAACATAAATGTGAGATTGGGTGGGAAACATTACCTGCAGTAATAGCGGACTCCCTGCTAATCTGATCGTCTCTCGACGATAAAAGGCGTCTAAGCCCAGCAACGTCTCAGCCAGAATCATGGCAATACAGCTTTTGCCCTCCTTCAAGCCTCGGGCAACTTCAATCAACCGGACACTAGGCCCTCCGGAACCGGAGACAAACAGGAAATGAGATAGCATGCACAAACAAAGGGGGTGTCGCCGGAAGCCTTGCCAGTGATGGTCACCGCGGTCACCGATCTCAGAAAAACGGCAAACCAAGCTCGGAACATCTAGTATCCCATCGCAAATCAGAGAACGAGCATCGGGTATTGAAAGCCCACACATTTGCCCTAAGGCTTGGGCATGGCCAAAACGAAGTTGGGGCAAAATCTCTTCATTACGCTCAGATTCCATTAGAGCTTGGAAATCTTCAAAGGTAGGACACACCTCTTGCCCGCTAAAGCTGAAGACGTGTGTTACCGGGTTCCAAAACCTTGCCGCGGCACGGAGGAATGGAGAATGCAGCGGGGTACGGCGCAAAGTGAATAGTGCATTTATGCCGAAAGCCCGGAAATTCAGCTTTTCCGAGCCATCCAAATTGCTAATCCAAGTTGCGAGATTTTGGGCAAGAAATTCTTCCATTTGGAGCAAATTAGTGTGGAAATGAAGAGAACCACGAAGTTGAGACCCTTTTGAAGAATATAAGGTTGAGTGAAGGACAGATGTCAACATTCTGCTGGTGCTGACAGTTTAGTGCCGACCGGCCAAATATAGTGCCAACCGGCCATCTGTTTCGGCCGATGGATCACCCTTTTGGCCGATGGACATTCCTCAAGGCCGGTAGCCTTTCTAGTGGGCCGGTGGTTCTCTCCCTTGTCCTCTGAGCTGTTTGTGCTAGGAGTTTGGAAAATCCCACCACTCCTAATACCCTCCAGTGATCAATTCTTATGAGGGCGCGCCCATTTGCTTATCGAGTTGTTGCATATTTGCTTATCGAGTTGTATTTCACTCTCTTTAAGTCTTTGTAATATTTATCAAGGTGTACTCGCATTCGGCTAGTTTGCTGAGTCCCCCTGTTTTGCTTATCGAGTTGTAATTGGTTCACTACCTGATTATTACGATGCGATGCTTCGTTTTCAAAACACAGTGTTCATTTCAGTCACATTGATTGTGTGATACCTTGCGATGCGGTGCATAGAATGTACAATTGAAACACCTTTTGAGCAAATAGCTGTTTCATTTCCGTCATGAATTTCTAAAAAAGAAGAAAAGTACGCGTTTTCGAAAAAAAATAGAACCTGCTTGAGGCAGTGCGATGTGCTTAAACTCCTAATAAAAAGGAGAGTAAAGCAGGAAAATAACGGGGTAATAGGGTACCAGAATGGATACCAACGACCTCCCCTCTCGGTCATTGTACCTTCCGCGCCCTTATTCGGGTCAATTGTGTGGTTCGGCATCTTCATCACTCAAGGCGGTGCAAGAAACTGCACTTTCAGAACGCAAGCGGACCTTCGAGTTGACCTCAGGCCATGACTTTTGTGAGCAATGCTCGGTATATGTAAAGGACGCTCCTTCCCGTATCCTTTTATATCTTGTGAATTCCGTGAATCATTTCAAACATACTGTGTTGCAGTACGTCGCATTTCAGCATCATGTTCTACCATGTTCATGTTCAATTACCTTTTATACACATTGCGTGCACGTGTGCATTGCTTTACTGATATGTGTTCAAGTTCCTTTATATACACATTGCATTGCATGTGTGCTCTGCTTTACTTACATGTGTTCAATTACCTTTTAAACACATTGCATTGCATGCGTGCTCTGCTTTACTTACATGTGTTCAATTACCTTTTATACACATTGCGTGCACGTGTGCATTGCTTTACTTATATGTGTTCAAGTTCCTTTATAAACACATTGCGTGCACGTGTGCATTGCTTTACTGATATGTGTTCAAGTTCCTTTATATACACATTGCATTACATGCGTGCTCTGCTTTACTTACATGTGTTCAATTACCTTTTATACACATTGCATTGCATGCGGACTCTGCTTTACTTACATGTGTTCAAGTTCCTTTATATACACATTGCGTGCACGTGTGCATTGCTTTACTTACATGTGTTCAAGTTCCTTTATATACACATTGCATTGCATGTGTGCTCTGCTTTACTTACATGTGTTCAATTACCTTTTATACACATTGCATTGCATGCGGACTCTGCTTTACTTACATGTGTTCAAGTTCCTTTATATACACATTGCGTGCACGTGTGCATTGCTTTACTTACATGTGTTCAAGTTCCTTTATATACACATTGCGTGCATGCGTGCATTACTTTACTCACATATGTTCAAGTTCTCTTTCCATACACATTGCGTGCATACGTGCATTGCTTTGCTCACATGTGTTCAATCCTACTATCGTGCTATACACACTGCATGCATTGTCACGCACTTTCGACTGCATTGTCGTACATGTTGCTAACGACATCGTACCTGTTAAGTTTGTTTTCTTCGCAGGCACGATATTGCATGTACGGCTCATTTGAGGCCGGTGAAACCGGACGAGCCGCACAGGTATTGTATCCTCCACGTGAGACGTACAGGGAATTGCATAATTCTCTTACATCCTTTCTGCATTGTAGTATAGTCTGGTGTATGCTAGCTTATAACTGTCGCATGTGTGCTTCATTACAGCTTTCTTTGCATGACCATAACTTATGCTCGGCTTCTTGTATTGTGTTGCATTTTGCCCCTGCCTTCGGGCGCATCTTGTTAGTCTTGTATGTTCGTCTAAGTCTTCGGCCTGGTCAAAAATGGGTCGTCTCTGGGCTTTGACATTCACTCCCGTCATTGTTATGACTCCTGAGTTTTGTCAAAGAGGGGTAACTGCTTGAACACCCGGTGATTATCCATGATTGTGTTCGTCTTGAGTTCCCGGAGACCCCGGCTGCGCGTCGTGCCTCAGGACCTCTCAACCGGCTTGTTCTGTGCTTGGTTTTGCACCAAGACTTGTGTGTTTTTGCATTTTAGGGTAAGAGGAGGCTTGCTAGCCATCCCTGAATCCCACCGGCTACCCCCACCCTCTACCGGCACTCCCTTTTGGCCATCGGCACTGTTTTCTAAAAATATATGGCCGGTCGGCACTATATGTTGCCGACCGGCACTTTTTTGTGCCGATGATTTATTTGGCTGGCCGGCGTGCACTCTTTGAACCCCTGAGGCATGGTGCATGCCAGCTGTGCCAGCTGGAATGCACCATCACTCATCCCCGTGCACAGGTGTGACCATTTTGCACCCTTTGCACCTTTGAACCCCTAAACCTTCTAGAAGGTTGACCCTTTTGCCCAAGCTTCTTGGAGAAGCTTGGACAGCTGTCTTAGCTTCTCCAAGAAGCCAAGACCCTTGTGCACCCTTTGCCCCTTTTGGCTAGCTTCTTGGAGAAGCTTTGAGCCATTATTTGTGCCTATATAAGCACCCCTCCTCTCCCATTGAGAGGGGTTAGCCATTTCCAACACAAAAACCAGAGCTTATATATATACATCTCTGATATATATCTATCTATATCTATATCCTCCTCTCTCTCATCCTTGTGTGTGTGTTTTAGGCCTAAATAGTGTGTTTTGCCTTACTTTTGCACCATTACACACACTATTACACCTAGCTCCGAGATTGAGAGACTTGGAGGGTTGTTTGTTGAGCTTTTGGACTGATTTTGATCACTAGAAGAGGGCTACACCATCTGTTCTTCAAAGGATCTTCAAGGGTGAGCACTTCACTTTAGATTCCCCATTCTTGCACTAGCTTTCTACCCATCTTGCTTTGTGTTTTTGGCTTTGTGCTTAACATAAAAAAGGCTTGTTTTTCCTTGCTTAAGAACATTCATTAAGATTGTTTTGTGGTTCGGGTAGAGTCTCATCCTCTTAGGCCTTGTTTTGGCCATTTTGGTGTCTTTTCTTGAAGCTTTGCTTACTTGGTGTTTTTGGTCTTCTCACCACTGAAAACCAGTGGGTTTTCAGTGGTGAGGAAGGTATTTTCTAGTCAGGAATAGGGGAGGGACACCCCTCTCCCCTTTGTCCCTCTTTGGTCTTTACTTTGGCTCACATGGTAGCATGCATTTTTAGTCTTATATGCCTTCATTTCAGAGCTTATTTGGGTGTTTGGGATCATATGTCATCTCTGTTTTTGGTTGGTTTTGTGGTCCTTGGCATGCCTCTTATACTTGCTTTGTAATGCTCTAGTTTGCCTAGAAATGAGCCTTGAGTTTAGGCCATGTTTCTTGCATGTATGAGCCTCACTTCATGAAGATATTAGCATCATTTTGTCATGTTTAAGGGCTGTGAGCCACTGTTTTTGCCATGTTTGGTGTGCTTGATGTGGTTGCCTTGTGTTTTGACTTGTAAATCTTAAGCATATTGGCCCCTAACATGCTTAGCTTGGACTATACTCATTGATTTGACATCATTTAGGATCATATTTCAGTCCATAAATCATGATTGTATGTTTGCATACGTGGCTTACTTCATGCTTTAAAGGTGTCCCCTTTTGTGTCTAGGAATAGGCCTTATGCATGCTTGTATGTTTAAAGCATTTTGGGGCTGTCATACCAAGGTTTTTGGGTGTATTTATGCATGATGGAACTCTGTTTTTGCTTACATAATTCATGTCATGAGTGGTCTTGGTAATGATGGAGGAGTGTTCCCTTTTGGTGCCCTAAACTTGGCCCCATTTGGTTTTGCACATTGGCATGTACATTGGTCACAATCTTGGGTGTTTTGCCACTGTGTTGGGTTGGTTTGAGGGCTGCCCCATTGTAGTTAAATCCACCATTGCATGCTTGCCTCATGTTTGTTGCTTAATTGATTCATCAAGTGTTGCTACATGTTAGTCCTATCGCCTAAATTGCCCATATTTGTATTGCATTTGTACCTTGCATGTTGCATTACATTTGGCATGTTGGCATTTTAGTATTAGGTTGCATCATGGAGCCATGTTTGCATAACATGCATTGCATTACTTGATTTGGGGTGTCAAACCAAGTGTAAGGGTTGAGATGAGTTCATACTATAAGTGATGCAACTTGTCTCAACTCATGGTCACTAAGGCCCTTGAGTCCCAAACATGATAGGGACTTAGTTCTCATTTGTGTGTTGCATGCATATTGACATTGAAATGCAATCTTGATTTCTTAGGCTATCATGCACCAAGATGCGTAATTGATGGCCCAAGAATCAAGGGTCATGCTCCCTTGAGTCCCAAACATGATAGGGAAGCATTGGCCATGCTTACATATGCCTAAAAATTCATGCCATGCACTGCTTGTCTGCTGCTGCTGTCAAAACTGTCTCCTGCAGGAATTTTGTGCCGACCGGCATTATATAGTGCCGACTGGCACTATATAGGTAGCCGATGGCTTCATGGACAGCCGATGGACTTTTCCCTCGGCCGGTGGCCATCCCTCCCAGCCGATGATGTTCTGCAATGCTCATAGAAGGTTCTCTGGGACTTTGACAGTTTTCAGAGAAGAAAAGGCAGTAAAACAGAGGCAACAGTGACATGGTGCGGACTTTCCGGGTGAGTCGGATTCGAGCATGCATCATTCGCGCATCCCGAGGCAGGGCTGAGGCCCCTTCCTTTTTATATTGAATTTAATTTGATAATTAGAAATTTTTGTAATAATTTATTTTGTATTCGGACTGTATTATTTTGGGACTATATATTCTTTCGGACCCTCTGCGTGAGGGCAAAATTGTAATAAGTGTGGGTGAGTGTGATGTATGTCTTCCAACCCCCACTTCTTTCTTCCCTTTTATTTACCTGCTTATGATGGTAGATTAGGGCATATTTAAATTAGCATAACAGTATGATAGCATGCGTGCATCCATACATTTGTTATACATGCATTGGGCTCGGCACATCATACAAACTGCATTGTATTTCAATTCCAAATTGAATACGTGTTATTTGTAGCATTCCATATGCCATGTTTAGGATAGCCGAGCCTGTCTAGATTACATTCTTTGCATGTGTTGCATTAGCCACTTAACATGAACTAGGATCATGCATATGATTACTAACTAGTTTCTGTTTTGGCTTGGAGTACTAGGTGAGCTTTTATGCTTTAGCATATCGCATGCGTGTGAATGTTGCCATAATAGCATGATTACCATGAGGCTAGCTGCTTATGTGATATAACTGCTTGAATGCCTGTGGATGGAGGTCGAATTGCCTGAATTGGGATAATACATTAAAACTGTGAGTTTTAAGCCCACTAGATAGTGGCAAAACTGTCTTTTCTAAAAAGCCCACTTGAGGGTGGTAAAATCTGCATTTTAGCCTACTTGCGAGTAGCAAACCATTTTTTAAAACAAACATGTAGTGTTTTGTTCCAATTTAGGCGATTTGGTCTATACTTGTTTGCTGCGCGCATAATATAGTAATTCTAGGCTAATAACCGGAATAAGAACACATAACGTTTTCAAAACTAGATATCATGGTTAGTAGAGGCCGGTCTTCGGACCGGGCGAGAGGGGGTGCTCATAGCTGACCTTCCCCGATCGTACCCAAGCTCCCGAGCCAAGATCACTTTGGTGATGACGGACACGTGGCCTTTGGCACCGAGTCAGGGTTTCCTAAATTTCCCCATTTTAAAATATTTAGGTGGCGACTCTGTAATCTGGCAAAGCAGTCCATGTTTGGCACTTCTTTTCAAAAATCAGTTTTTCTTCAAAACGATTTGCCAGAGTTGGACTCTTTGGTTCAAGATTAAGAACCGTGACATTTGAGTCCTTTGAACTGTAGTGACCCAATATCGAACCAGAACGGGGGGGGAGTCGCACCCTCGCCCGGGATGCGCTCGGGGACGTCTACAGTTTCTGGCGACTCTGCTGGGGAAAATAGAGAACTTGACTCGAACTTGTGATATCATGTCATGGAGCGCCCTTCGTAGATGTCATGGTTGGCCAAATCAAGTCTCCGGATTCGGAGCCCCATCGGCGCATGAAGTCTTTGGGCCGATAAAGCCTCCGGATTCGGAGCGCCCTTCGTGGATGTCTCGATTGGCCAAATAAAGTCTCCGGATTCGGAGCCCCATCGGTGCATGACGTCTTTGGGCCGATAAAGCCTCCGGATTCGGAGCGCCTTTCGTGGATGTCACGATTGGCCAAATCAAGTCTCCGGATTCGGAGCCCCATCGGCGCATGACGTCTTTGGGCCGATAAAGCCTCCAGATTCCGAGCGCCCATCGTGGATGTCACGATTGGCCAAATAAAGTCTCTGGATTCGGAGCCCCATCGGCGCATGATGTCTTTGGGCCGATAAAGCCTCCGGATTCGGAGCGCCCTTCGTGGATGTCACGATTGGCCACATCAAGTTTCCGGATTCGGAGCCCCATCGACACATGACGTCTTTGGGCCGATAAAGCCTCCGGATTCGGAGCGCCCTTCGTGGATGTCACGATTGGCCAAATCAAGTCTCCAGATTCGGAGCCCCATCGGTGCATGACGTCTTTGGGCTGATAAAGCCTCCGGATTCAGAGCGCCCTTCGTGGATGTCACGATTGGCCAAATAAAGTCTCCGGATTCAGAGCCCCATCGGCGCATGACGTCTTTGGGCCGATAAAGCCTCCGGATTCGGAGCGCCCTTCGTCGATGTCACGATTGGCCAAATCAAGTCTCCGGATTCGGAGCCCCATCGGCGCATGACGTCTTTGGGCTGATAAAGCCTCCGGATTCGGAGCGCCTTTCATGGATGTCACGATTAGCCAAATCAAGTCTCCGGATTCAGAGCCCCATCGGTGCATGACGTCTTTAGGCCCAAAGACTCTGGATTCGGAGCCCTATCGGCGTACGACGTCTTCAGGCTGATAAAGCCTCCAAATTCGATTGACCAAATAGTGCCACCGAGCGATGCCCATGGGCTAAGTAATATTCCGAATTCCGAGCGCCCTCCAGAATGAAAACATTTACACATCGAATCAGGGATATGTTGGTTGAACCAGTACAACCGCATGAACAAGACAAAACATTCTAGCATTCAAAATAAAATGCTTAATTCAGCATACAAAAATTCATAATGAGATAAACTTTTAGAATGGAACATTTTATTCAATCAAACAGTAATTACAAAAAACGCAATCTGCGTTCAAAGCATTACAATGTCTATACGGCGTCGCGTTGGTACAAGCGACAGCCCCAAATCAACGCCCGCTGATCAGAGAGCACCCGTAACTTAAAATGCTTTGATCTGACCACGCGTGAATCCACGATTCACAACGACGATATAATCACCCTTCAGGCGGGGACCTTTGACACCATAGACAATGTCAAGGCCAAGATCCAAGACAAGAAAGGAATTCCCCACGAAAGTAGTAATGCTCAACGGTCGCGGCGCTACGTCGGCCTCATTTCTCGGTCATGATCACGGAGAGATTTGCCTTTGCTGTTTCTCCCTTCGAGGTGATCTGTTTTGACGACTTAGAGGCTGACATTTTTCCCGTTTTTTCAACGCCTTACCTCCCGCGGAAATGGGTTCTATGCTGCGATTCATTGCAATGTCAAGCTCAGCCAGAGTCCGAGCTTCTCCTCTGCTGCTGAAGAAAAACTCCATTCGACATTCACACTTATCTAACCCCACGCAACAAAATCGTTTTAAATCTAGTCTAAGCACAGTAAGCGAAGTCATTGGAGCGAAAAGTCCGAGGCAATTTATTTCTAAAATCCTTGCAGTGGCCCTGAGGCGATTTCATTAACATTGAATTCCAAAAGACGGACGCTGAGCGACATTGGCCGTAGCCACTCCATGTACCAATCTTTGGCCTTTTTGTTTTTGGAGTTAAAATGGTCTAATTATATAAATGGCAATTATAGATGGGCTGACTGTCTTCGAATTCGGAGCCCCTGGCGCATGGCACCTTTGGGCCGGGTAAGTTTCCGAATTCGGAACCTCATCGACGCAATTGACCTTGCGTGACACGCCAAAAATATATTTAGCGAAGAATGCCCATGACAAGCCGGCATGTAACCGTTCGGAATTAAAGCGCCTAGTTGATTCGAGCCGGTCAATGTTTATACAATGAAACGCATGCAAACACGTGTGTACCGAATAAAATTTACAAAGAAACATTTAAAATAGAACGTTTTATTCAATTAGGCAATAATTACATAGTTATGAATGCGATCTGCGTTCGAGCGTTACATTGAATATTTTTATATGGCGTCGCCCTCATCCTCACTTTGCTTGACTTCAAAGGCGAAAAACGGAAAATGGTTACGTTGGTACAGTGGTAATGCCAAATCGATCCCCGCTGCTCGGAGAGCTTCCTCGACCTGAAGCGCCTTAATCTAACCATGCTTAAATCCACGATTTTCGCATCGGCAAACTTCCTCGGCGAGCTTCTCCTTGGCCTTCTGTATCCCTACTTTCCGGCCATCGTGGAAGCCTTTTTCGTAGGCCCTCCCCTTCGCGGATTCCATCGGGAACATGCTCGCCGTATCACGATCGGCGAGTGAAGTACTGATAAGTCGCTGGGTGACCCTTTCTTCCACGATTGGGTTAGCCTGTCCGACGGGTTGTGCCTGAACGGCCTTGACCTTCCTTAGCTCACGCTCGGCCGTTTCCGCGCGAGCCTCCAAACTGCGGATGCATTCATCCCTCTTCTCTATTTCTCGGATGGAAGCACGGAGACGCATGCCGATTTCGTAGGCGGTATAGAGCCCCTTCACCGCACCGTGAATGCCTTCACAAAACACTTCGAAGTCCTGTCGACCTACCATCGACTGCTGGACCTCGGGAGGAAAAATCGGTCGAGCCAATTCAACTGCCACACTGGAATCTCGAACGATCGAGTCCGCTTCTGTCCTGGGCCTATTCCCCACAAAGACTGCAAAACTCAATGGGCGTGGGTTCTCACCAGGCTCCCTTCCAAAACGGGGTTGCGGGGATTTGCCCTGTGGCTCCTTGTCCCTCCTAGGCGACCTACTTCGACGACGAGGAGATTGACGCCTCTCCCAATGCCTCGAAATCCTACCTCCCGAGCGCGAAGGTTCGCCACTGCGATTCATGTCTCCTCCCAGCTCAGCTAGCGTCCTTACTTCCCCTTTGCTGTTAAAGAAGAATCTATTCGACATTCGCACTTGTTTATCCTTTGTCAAAGACCTGGACTGAGTTGCTCACTGAACACTTAAATAGGACCTTCATTCATTGATTCCCTACGAGGGCAGCGCCTCCAAGGCAATCTCATTAATATCGAAACCTCAACAGCCCGAGGCCGACCGAATCATGCCCCCATCAAATATTGATATAGGCAGTCTTAAATTCCGCAAGAGCGAATTCATGAAGTAGCTGGGGCAAGGGCAGATTCATCAATCTATTCAGCTTTAGTGCCGCAGCTGCTTCATGAATACAATCAGCAATATTATACTATTTGGCGTTTCAAATTCATGAACCAACTGGGGCAAGGGCAGATTCATCAATCTATTCGGCTTGAGTGCCGCAGCCGCTTCACGAATACACTCAGCAATATTGTACTATTCGGCGTTTCAAATTCATGAACCAGCTGGGGCAAGGACAAATTCATCAATCTATTCGGCTTGAGTGCCGCAGCTGCTTCACGAATACACTCAGCAATATTGTACTATTCGGCATTTCAAATTCATGAACCAGCTGGGGCAAGGGCAGATTCATCAATCTATTCGGCTTGAGTGCCGCAGCCGCTTCACGAATACACTCAGCAATATTGTACTATTCGGCGTTTCAAATTCATGAACCAGCTGGGGCAAGGGCAAATTCATCAATCTATTCGGCTTAAGTGCCGCAGCTGCTTCACGAATACACTCAGCAATATTGTACTATTCGGCGTTTCAAATTCATGAACCAGCTGGGGCACGGGCAGATTCATCAATCTATTCGGCTTGAGTGCCGCAGCCACTTCATGAATCGATTTATTAGTCCTATTCGGCACAAAGAATTGATTTGTTTGGATAAATTGAGATTAAGCTAATATAATGGCCAAAATTACACTGTTATCCAAAGTAGTGGAAAGTAAAACCCTTCATTAATATCAAAAACTGCGTAGAAGCAACAGTGAAACGGGAAGGAAATTTTCATTAATAAATTGAGCTCAGAGAGTAACTAATTTATACATGAAAATTACCTTGAATCCACTAAACAAAAACGTACATTGAAATTAAAGATACCAAATAAAACTAGAACGTCTCCCAGATCAATCCTCGGGATCAGACTCAAGTGGCTCAACGTCCACTTGCTCGTATGGAATTGGCAAGGCCAATGTAACTCCAGCGGCAGCAAGGGCTTTGAGCCACCCACGTTTGAATCCCCGATTCTTGAATTTGAGGACCTCATCTACGTATTCCTTCAAGACGGCGCTCTTCCCAGCTTCTAGCGCCGTAGAAGCTACAGATTCGGCTTTTTCCTTAGCCCCCTTCAATTCTTCTAATTCGGCCTTTGCCTTGGAAAGCGCCTCCTGGGCTAACTTGAGCGACTCCTAACTCGCGTTCGCCCTATCCTCAGCTTAGGATCTGAGCTGGTCAGCAGTCCGAGCCCTCTCCTTTTCAACTTCGGCTTGAGCACTTTCCATTGCGGCCCTCATCGCCTCGAACTCAGCCCTGCTTCTTTCACCTTTAGCTTCAAACTTTAAGCGGCCAATTCTTTCAATGGCATCATGCTGCCGGCGGCCTAGTTCGGCTATCCTTCCAACCGTCTGCAAAACATGTTCGGATCACCACATCAAGCAACATCGTATGCAAACCAAACCAAACGAGCAAAAAAGAAAAAATCGTATATTTATCAGAAGGGCCGACTGGGCAGCGAACGTTATAGCTACCAAATCCGGCTCTTCTCGGCAGGTGGCCTTGTTAGTTGGTAGCGAAACTGAGGCGGCCAAGCTCAACGCCACGGCTGGATCCTTCATGGCAGATGCGTCAAAGGGGATTGGCGTGCTTTTCATCTTTGGTTGAACAACGAAGGGGACAACCACATCGGATTCCTCTAAGCGAGGCCGTTTGTCAGCAGGGCTATTGTAACATGCCCGCGAGGGACCTCGCTACAGTTCGGACTCGATTTGTGCCACGGTTCTAAATCTTGAACCAAAGAGTCCAAATCCGGCAAATCGTTTTGAAAACAGATTTTTTTGAAAGAAGTGCCAAACATGGACTGCTTTGCCAGATACAGAGTCGCCACCTAAATATTTTAAATGGGAAATTTAGGAAACCCTAACTCGGTGCCAAAGGCCACGTGTCCGTCATCACCAAAGTTGGCTCGGGAACTTGGGTACGATTGGGGAAGGTCACATCGTGAGCACCCCCGCTCGCCCGGTCAAAGACCGGCCTCTACTAACCATGATATCTGTTTTTGAAAACATTGTATGCTCTTATTCCGGTTATTAGCCTAGGTTACTATGTGATGCGCACAGCATACAAGTATAGACTAAATCGCCTGAATTGGAACTGAACATCTCATGTTTGTTTGTTTGAAAATAGTGTGATGGTGCTACCCGCAAGTAGGCTAAAATGCGGATTTGCCACCCTCAGGTGGGCTTAGAAAACATGGTGTTGCCACTATCTAGTGGGCTTAAAACAAACAATCGATGAATTATTCCAATTCAGATAACTCAACCTTCACCCACAGGCATTCAAGGCAGTTATATCACATAAGCACATAGCCTCATGGCAAGCATGCTATTTATGGCAATCACTCACACGCATGCAAGGATGCTAAAGCATAAAACTCACCGAGTACTCCAAGCCAAAACAAAAGCTCATTAGAAATCATGCATGATCCTAGATACACAGAATTGCCTAATGCAACACATGCAAAATGCAACTATAGCAGGCTCGGCTATTCTAAACATGGCATATGGAATGCTACAACTAACACGTGTTCAATTAGGAATTGAAACACAAATGCAGTTTGTATGATGCGCCGAGCCCGGTGCATGCAAAACAGATGAATGATGCAAACATGCTGTCATACTGTATGCTAATTGAAATATGCCCTATATCTAACCATCATAAGCGGGTAAATAAAAGGGAGAAAGACGTGGGGTTGGAAGACATACATCACACACACCCACACTTATTACAGCATTGCCCTCGCGCAGAGGGTCCGAATAAATATACAGTCCGAATGAAAGAATAATGCAGTCCAAAATAATACAGATTCCTAATTAATTAACGAATTAACTAAGAAAGCTGTAAACTGGCATGCAAGCCAGGGACTGTCTTGCTTCTGATAAACGATGTATGTTTGGGCTGCCTTGCGCGGAAATCCACTGGGATGCCACAATTAGCCTCTGTTTGCAATGTTTCTCGAAATGCGCGCCAGACCCGGAAAGTAGTTGATTCTTCATTTTGTTGCAACAGAGAGCAGGAAAGGGGCATAGCAATGTATTTCACAAATATATGCATGCCTCGATCCTCGTGCCATCAATCACGCATATCGATGCATGATGGCCGAGGAGTCGGATTGCACAACTCAATATAGGATGAATGCTACAACAAAACCTAGCTCCATCATGGGTAATCCGGAGTGTCGATGACTTGGGAATTGAGACCCGTTCCGTCACTCGGGGTGCGAAACGTGCCTCGTTTTCCGTGCCCGGGCTAACTCCTATCCCGAACACGATGCAATATGCATGATATGCATGGATGCAACCTAAGATACAACCTAGTATGCATAATGCAGATGAAAATGAGATGCCTCGAAATGCGTGCACACGGGCACGCGAACCGAGGTAATGCATGAATGCGATCTAAGATACAACCTAGTATGCACTATGCTGGTGAAAACGAGATGCCTCGAAATGCGTGCACACAGGCACGCAAACCGAGGTAATGACACACGCGATATAATGAGACTAAAAATGGCATGACAATGTAATATGGGCTTATACCAACATGAGTGAGCCTCAGCCACACTCACACAAGAGGCCAATAGATGAAAAGTGAAGTGCCTCGAAATGCGTGCACACGGGCACGCAAACCGAGGCAATGATATAAAGGCATGAAAATGCAAAATCGGACTTACACTAACATGAGAGGACCTCAGCCGCACTCACATAAGATGCCTAGAGATGAAAAGAGATGCCTCGAAATGCGTGCACACGGGCACGCGAACCGAGGAAATGGCATACGGAATGCAATGATGGGCTTACGCCAACGTGAGAGGGCCTCAGCCACACTCACATAGACTGCCGTCGGATAAAAAAGAAGTGCCTCGGAATGCATGCCCGCGGGCACGCAAACCGAGGCGGTGACATACAGGCATGAAATGGCATGCAAATGAAACGTGGCATATGGCATATGAAAAATGCAAATTTCAGTAGCGAAAATGATGCACAAATAGCCCCTGAATTATGACAAAATTACACCCGATGCCCGAAATGCAATGTTATGCACCCGAAACGGCCTACAGCCCTACTAAACATGCACAATATGGACATAACATGTAAAACAGTAGCAAGGCAGCCCCTAAACTAGCATTTTTTCAGTACAAAGTATGGCCAAACAATGATCACAAGTATGGCAAAAATAGCTTGCAAAAATGGGGGAAAAGAGAAGAATTACAAAGCAAGTGGTATATACAATGCTCAAAATGAAAAACACAGTTCTACAAAATTAAAGAGGGGCCAAAAATATGCACATTTACAAGAGATGACATCCCCCAATTCAGTATGTAGATAGGCTAAACATAGCATGCAAAATAATGAGCCAACAAAGGCTATAACATGAGGTACCAAAAGCATACATCAAATGGCCTAAGACCCTTAACAAAACATGAAGAATGGGTCATTTTAAGACACTTTCTAAGCCTGATGAAGACTCAAAACAGAAGCAAAGAAAGCCTAACAAAGCATGCAATTTTACGGAATCAAAGATGGTATTACATGAAGTACCAAAATCATGCACCAAATGGCCTAAGACCCTTAACAAAACATGAATAATGGGTCATTTTAAGACACTTTCTAAGCCTGATGAAGACTCAAAACAGAAGCCAAATAAGCTCAAAGGGGCATGCCAAATAGGAGTAGAACATGAATTCAAAGCAAGTGGCATGTAGAGCATGAAAACCAGGTTGAGTCCTTCTTCAATGTTGAATAGGGGCTCAAAATAAGCACAATATTAGTTCATGAGATGCTCCAAATCAGATCACAAATAGGCCAAATAAATCATGCAATTTTACGGAAAATATGGAGGATTACAAAGAAAGTGCATGATAGAGAGGCCAAACATGAGTAAGCCCTTCTTCGAAGTTGAATAAGGGTTCAAAATAGGCCCACTCACAGTATATATCAGGCTCGAAAATGGATCACTCATAAGCCAAATAAAGCATGCAAAATAATGGCATAAAGAGTGATATTGAAAGAGGTGCATCATGGAGACACCAAACAGAGCTGAGCCCTTCTACAAAGTTGTAGAGGGGCTCAAAATAAGCCTAAAATCATTAGGGTTCAGAGCCCAAAACTATAAGCAAAAGGTAGAAAATTGATTCAAAATTGTGCTAGAAAAAGGGAATTAGTGACTTACCCTTGAAGATCAAACTTTTGTGGCTTCTTGGCTTGAATTTGTTGGTCCTTAGCCTTTGAAAAACCCTCCTTTGCTGCTGGAATGGAGGTGGTGATGGTGAGGCTTAGGGTTGATGAAGGAATGAGCAAGACTTGAAGCTTGGTTTTAGGGTTTTGGAGATGAAGATGGAAGCTATGGGAGAGAGGCTCTTGAGAAGAATTTTTGTAACCCTAACAAAGGAGCTCATCAGCCCCTTAAATGGACTAAAAGGGGTGTAAAAGGGGAGGGAAATGCACCCAAGCTTTCCCTCCCAAAATATCCCCCGGAGGGCTGAGATATTTTGAAAAACAGCTGGACAGCTGTAAAGTGCTCAAAAGCAGAAAGCAGGCCGGCCAGGTATTTTTCTTGAAGGTGGCCGGCCGGCCACCCCAACTGGTCGGCCAGCCACTCCCCCTGGCCGGCCGGCCATGGCAAAAAAAGAAGTAAAAAATTGCTGGCCGACCACCATGTTTTGGTGTCCTCCCAGGTGTGTAGAACAAGGTTCCAAGGTTGGAATCTGGCAACTCTGAAACAGGAGTCACAACATTGAACTTGAAGGAGAGGCTCAAAAATGAAAATCACAATTACTGGCCGACCAGTACTTTTTAGGGTCCTCCCATGTGTGTAGAACAAGACCCCATGGTTGGAATTTGGCAACTCTGAAACAGGAGACACAACATTGCATTTGAAAGAGAGGCTCAAAAATGAAAAACACAATTACTGGCCGACCACCAGTTTTTAGGGTCCTCCCATGTCCCCTCATCACAAATATGTAGTCTCGGCTCGAAGAAAATACCCCTAGGGTGTTCAACATTAGCCCGAAAGTGAGAAAAACGGGCGCCGGAGGAGCGAAACTGGTTTTCTGAAACAATTGCAGGCCTCCCACCCTCCAGTGATCTTCCTGGTGCTAAAACAGAGGTACCTGCCAAAATTGAACAAAAACCGATGCAAAATGAATGCTCGGGGCCCAAATCACGCAGTTTGGGGTCCCGAAAATGGGCTCCAGGCACCGAAAGTGGTGTTCGGCCACGAAGTGGGTATCAGAGGCCCCAGTGTTCCTCAATATGATAAAACAGAGGCACTTGCCAAAAACCGGAGAAATCGGAGATGGTTGGGTGGTCCCGAACCGAGGCACACGGCCTGACGGCTCCGAAAACCGGGAACCGGGCTCCGAAATGGGCAAAATGGCCTACGGCCACGAAATGTAGCCCACGGCCACTGAGAGATGGTCTACGGGACCTCTCCCTCCCCTCAGGAAAAGAAACAGAGAAAACCGAGTCTGGTTCGCAAACCGAGACAAGGCACAGAAGAGAGTTCGGGAGTCCGGAGGCAGGGCGCACGGCCGCGACTCTGAGACTTCTGAATGAGCACAGTATGCAACACCACCAAGCGCTCAATCGGTGACATCTGAGTCTTAAGGTCGGTCAAAAATGGGGTGTCTACAGCTATCCTCTGAGCCGGCCTCTCCCTCGGTGGAACATTTTTCGCCCCGCCCTTCTGAAACCAGCCGTTCTTTCATAACTTGCTGTTCAGCCCTGTTTGTCTCAGCCACAACAACCTGCGCCGTCTCTTCTCCAGTAACCGGTTGAAAAGATTCAACCGGGGCAAGCTCAGAATGAGCGGCCTCGGCTTTCTTTCGAGCGGCCATTTGCTCGACATTTCTCTTTCTCGCCATCTGCGTGAGATTCTCCTCAGCCATGCCTTCTGAAAAAGTGTCAGGAAGGTCTCCTAAGTTTGTAAAAATATCTCCGAAGGAAAACTCCGCCTGGCCCGAAGTGGACGGTGAGTTAGGCTGGTTAAGACCGGCTGCCTCAAACGCTGATTTCAGAGCTTTGTCGACCTCTTCGGCCTCGGCAGTGAACTCCCTCGTTAATTCGACATCTGCCTTAACAACCGGCTCTAAGCCTTGTTCCGAATCCGAAGCTTCGAGACCAATTTGCCTAAGGGTCTTGAAACTGGGAAAGACAAGAGCCGTAACGTGTTGTTCGCCGGTTGGTATCTGTAGACGTCCCCGAACGCCCCGGGAGGGTTAAGTCCCGTTCCATTCATATTGGGGTCACTACAGTTCGAAGGACTCAAAATGTCACGGTTCTTAATCTGAACCAAAGAGTCCAAATCCGGCAAATCGTTTTGAGAAAACAGATTTTTGAAAAGAAGTGCCAAACATGGACTGCTTTGCCAGATACAGAGTCGCCACCTAAATATTTTTTAAAATGGGAAATTTAGGAAACCCTGACTCGGTGCCGAAGGCCACGTGTCCGTCATCACCAAAGTGGTCTTGGCTCGGGAGCTTAGGTACGATCGGGGAAGGTCAGCTATGAGCACCCCCTTTCGCCCGGTCTGAAGACCGGCCTCTACTAACCGTGACATCCGATTTTGAAAACATTACACGTTCTTATTCCAATTATTAGCCTAGAATTACTATGTTGTGCGCACAGCAAACAAGTATAGACTAGATTACCTAATTTGGAAATAAACATCGCATATCCGTTGGTTTGGAAAACGCTTTGGAATTTGCTACTCGCAAGTAGGCTAAAATACGGATTTCGATGAGTTTTCCAACTCAAGCAATCCAACCTCCACCCACAGGCATTCAAGCAGTTATATCACATAAGCAACTAGCCTCATGGTAATCATGCTGTCATGGCAACACTCACACACATGCAAGGATGCTAAAGCATAAAAGCTCACCTAGTACTCCAAGCCAAAACAGAAGCTCATTAGAAATCCATGCATGGACCTAAGCATACTGAAATGTCTAATGCAACGCATACAAAGATGCAATCTAGACAGGCTCGGCTATCCTAAACATGGCATGTGAAATGCTACAAATAACACGTATTCAATTTGGAATTGAAATACAATGCAGTTTGATGATGTACCGAGCCCGGTGCATGTAAACAAATGCATGGATGCACGCATGCATAGCATAAGGTATGCTAAAATAAACGTGCCCTAATCTACCATCGAAGCAGGTAAATAAAAGGGAGAAAGAAGTGGGGGTTGGAAGACATACACACACTCACCCACACTTATTACAAGTATGCCCTCACACGGAGGGACCAAAAGAATAATACAGTCCGAATAATAAATAATACTGAATTACTTATTACAAAAACCTCTAATCTAATTAAATTAAATGCGAAGAAGAGATGGCCACAGCCTCCGCCTCGGGATGCGCGAATGATGTATGCTCGATCCGACTTGCCCGGAAACCCGCAGCGTATCACTGTTGGCTCTGCTTTTACTGTTCTACTTCTCTGGAAGACTGTAAAAGTCCCAGAATAGGCTCCCTGCATCCTAAGAATCATCATCGGCTGGATAGAATGTCCACCGGCCGTGTATAAAGTCCACCGGCTGGAAATGAAGCTATCGGCACTAAATACATTGCCGGTCGGCACTCTATACTGCCGGTCGGCACAAAATTCCTGCAGAAGACCAGTTTTGACAGCAACAGCAGACCAGCAGTGCAAGGCATAGAATTTCTAGGCAAATGTATGCATGGACACACTCCCTATCATGTAATGGACTCAAGGGAGTATGGCCCTCGACCCCCGGGCCATCAATCACACATTTCAATGCATGATGGCCCAAAAGCCAAGTTAGCAACTTTGATATCAAATGGAATGCAATGCACAAAACAAATCAAAGGGGCCCAACCCCTATCATGATTAGTCAAGAGGCAAGGGATGCATGTTCAATGAAATGCAACCTAGGCATGGCGGCTAAGTATGCAAACATGCGATGCAACTACGTGGCATACACGATGCTAACAACATAACATGCACAACGCATTGAACATGGCATACACAATGCAAGATGGGCTTACACCAATACAAGGAGGCCATTAGAGGAAAATGGGACGCTCGGAATGCGTGCACGTATGCACGCGAACCGAAGACATGGCATACGCAATGTAATGAGACTAAAATGGCATATACAATGCAACATGGACTTACACTAACATAAGTGGGCCTCAGCCACACTCACATAAGAGGCCATCGGATAAAAAAATGAAGTGCCTCGAAGTGCGTGCACACGGGCACGCAAACCGAGGCAATGGCCCTAAGGCATGAAATGACACAAAAAATGATATGCAACACATGCAAATGAAATTTCAGCAGCTAAATGAGGGGGAAAACAGCCCCGAAATGATGTGAAATGACACCAAATGCACGGAATGGTCCCGAAATGCGATATTAAGCGCCCGAAATGGCCTACGGCTATACTAAACATGCAAAATTGGTACATGACATGCAAAAAAGTAGCAAGGCAGCCCCAAAAATAGCATTTTTACAGTACAAAACATGGCCAAATAGTAAGCATAGATAGGGCAACAATGGCATGCAAAAATGGGGGTCAAGAGAGGGGTATTGAAACAAGTGGTATATGCAAATCCCAAACTGAAAAATTCCCTTCTACAGTACTAAAGAGGGACTAAAAAAATGCGCATTTACAATTTATGACAACCCTCAAATCAGCATATAAATATGGCAAAAATGTGATGCAAGATTGAAGCCAACAAAGGGCTATAACATGAGATATGCCAAACATTCGTCAAACGGCCTTGGACCCTTAACAAAATATGACAAGAAGGCCAAAATATGACTCTTTCCAGACCTAATCATGGCCGAAAACAGAAGCTAGATAGGCTTAACAAAGCATGCAAGAATGGGGGTCAAGGAGGGATATAATGACAAGTATAACATGGAGACCCCCAACAAAGTTGATCCCTTCTACAATGTTGTAGAGGGACCCAAAATAAGCCCATTCACAGTTCATGACATGCTCCGAAACAGATCACACAGAGGCTAAATAAATCATGCAATTTTACGGTAAATATGAGAGATTATGAAACAAGTGCATGATAGAGAGGCCAAACAGGGTTGAGCCCTTCTTCAATGTTGAAGAAGAGCTCAAAATGAGCCTACTTACAGTTTACATTATGCTCAAAAAAAGATCACACGCAGGCCAGAAATTCCATGCAAAAATGTGGCATATCAAGGAGTATTGAAGCAAGTGCCCTATGGAGGGCTCAAACAGGGTTGAGCCCTTAAACAAACATGAAGAATGGCTCAAAAGAGTGCCCCTTTCAGTAGGGGTCGGAGCTCAAAACCACAAGCAAAGAGGATAGAAAAATGGTGCAAGAATGGAGCTCAAAAGGGGAAATGAGTGCTTACCCTTGTAGGCCAAGACCTTGGCTGCTTCTAGGACTGAAAATGGTGCCTTTTAGCTGCTGGAAGGCCCTCCTTGCTGCTGGAAATGGTGTAGTGGTGGTGGTGCTAGGTGGTGATGAAGAGGGGGTGTAGAAACTTGGATGATTTTGGTGTTTTAAATATAGAGAGAGAGATTGTATGGAGGAGCTCCCAAATCAGATTTTCTAACCCTAAAAAACACAGCTGGGGCTGCTGTTATATAGACAAAATGAGGGGGAAAATGGAGGGAAAAAAGGGAGGGAAAACATATCAAGTTTCCCGCCAAAAATGGCCAAAAGGGAAAGTGGTAGCTACGGGTTTCAAATGGCCAAGAGTCCTTCAACAAAGTTGAAGAGGGGCTCAAAATAAGACACTTTGTAGTTTATGACCAGGTCCAACGCAGCCCACAAGTATGCCTAAAATACTGTGCAAAAAGGCCCAAAAAGAGGTAAAAAGGCAAGTGACAGATGGAGATGTCAAACAGTAAGAGGTCCTTAATCAAACATGAAAAGGACCTCAAAATATGACTATCTCAAGTTTGGGTCGGAGCCCAAAAATGTAGAATGAAGGTTCGGGAGCCGAAACACGCAGTTCGAGGCCCCGAAAGTGGGCTGTTAGGCACCGGGAGTGGTGCACGACCACGAAGTTGGTCTCTCGGACCACAGTGTCCCTAAAAAGGGAGTAAATAAGATACATGCCAAAAACCGAGGCAAACGGAGGTGGTTAGGCGGTCCCGAACCGAGGCACACGGCCTGACGGCTCCGAAAACCGGGAACCGGGCTCCGAAATGGGCAAAATGGCCTATGGCCACGAAATGTAGCCTACGGCCATTGAGAGATGATCTACGAGACCTCTCCCTCCCTTCTCAAAGAGAAAACAGAGAAAACCGAGCCTGGTTCGCAAACCGAGACAAAGCACAAAAGAGTCCGGAAGTCCGGAGGCAAGGCTCGTAGCCGGGACTCTGCAACCTCAGAACGAGCACAATATGTAACATCACCAAGCGCTCAATTGATGACATCTGAGTCTTAAGGTCGGTCAAAAATGGGGTGTCTACAGTTGCCCCTCTTTGACAGAACTCGGAAGTCATAACAATGACGGGAGTGAGTGTCAAAGCCCAGAGACGTCCCATTTTTGACAAGGCCGAAGACTTAGACAAAGCATATAAGCTACAGATGAAGAAATGCGCCCGAAGGCAGGGGCAAAATGCAACTGACAATGCAAGAAGCCGAACATAACTTATGATCATGCAAAGAAGCATAGGGACGTATCCCGGTGTTTCGGAAATATATAAGCATTAGAACGTATTCCGGATGCTCTTAACCAAAGATGGAGAAACATGGGGACGTATCCCGGTGTTTAGGGACGTATCCCAAGGATTAGGGACGTATCCCAAGGATTAGGGACGTATCCCAAAGGTTAGGGACGTATCCCAAGGATTAGGGACGTATCCCAAGGATTAGGGACGTATCCCAAAGGATTAGGGACGTATCCCAAAGGTTAGGGACGTATCCCAGAGATTAGGGACGTATCCCAGAGGATTAGGGACGTATCCCAAAGGGTATCCCAAAGGTTAGGGACATATCCCAAAGATTAGGGACGTATCCCAAAGATTAGGGACGTATCCCAAAGGTTAGGGACGTATCCCAAAGGTTAGGGACGTATCCCAGAGATTAGGGACGTATCCCAAAGACTAGGGACGTATCCCAAAGATTAGGGACGTATCCCAGAGGTTAGGGACGTATCCCAGAGGATTAGGGACGTATCCCAAAGGTTAGGGACGTATCCCAGAGATTAGGGACGTATCCCAAAGGTTAGGGACGTATCCCAGAGATTACGGAGAGAAGATAGAAGAGACATAGGGACGTATCCCGGTGTCTCAGAAAGAAGGTGAAGAAACCTAAGGACGTATCCCGGTGTTTCGAAAACAGAGTGTGCATAACAATGCGATTGAAACGTGCATCACAATGCAAGTGAAGGGGGTGCATAAGAATGCAATTTAGAGTAATCATAAGAATGCTATGAAAGTACAAACACATGTAAATAAAGAACACGCAACAACGTGTACAATGTGTGTGATAGGAAAATTGAACAAGTGAGTAAAACGATGCACGCATGCAAGTAATGTGTAATGAAATCTGAAAATACATATGTAAGTAAAGCATGCAGTCGCGCAGGCAATATGTAATGAGACTGGAAATTGAACACATGTAAGTAAAGCAAGCGGTCAACGCGAGCAATGTGTATGAAAGGAACTTGAACACATGTAAGTAAAGCGATGCACGTATGCACGCAATGTGTATAAAAAGGAACTTGAACACATGTAAGTAAAGCGATGCACGTATGCACGCAATGTGTATGAAAAGGAACTTGAACACATGTAAGTAAAGCGATGCACGTATGCACGCAATGTGTATGAAAAGGAACTTGAACACATGTAAGTAAAGCGATGCACGTATGCACGCAATGTGTATGAAAAGGAACTTGAACACATGTAAGTAAAGCGATGCACGTATGCACGCAATGTGTATGAAAAGGAACTTGAACACATGTAAGTAAAGCGATGCACGTATGCACGCAATGTGTATAAAAAGGAACTTGAACACATGTAAGTAAAGCGATGCACATATGCACGCAATGTGTAGAAAAAGGAACTTGAACACATGTGAGTAAAGCGATGCACGTATGCACGCAATGTGTATGAAAAGGAACTTTAATGTGCATAACGATGCAGGTGTAATGGTGCATAACAATGCAAGTGGAACGTGCGTTACGATGCAAGTGGAACGTGCGTGACA
Source organism: Camellia granthamiana (assembly GCA_036172215.1). NCBI lineage: Eukaryota > Viridiplantae > Streptophyta > Magnoliopsida > Ericales > Theaceae > Camellia > Camellia granthamiana. The sequence goes on from JAXFYN010000688.1 coordinate 67,627, forward strand.
ACGCATATTTGAAACAAAATGCCGAATAAGGGAATACAAGCCTTAACGAGACCAAATTCAATCGCGACCTTCGATTTACCTTTCGGAGGGGTTTGTAACACACTCAGCTCAAAAGCGGGCACACCCTGTTCATACCAGAGAGAGATAACATCTGCTGCTGCTTTAATTGCCATTCTGACTTGGAGTAGGCTTAAGCTTGGGGCCTAGATACACTCATACTTCAGAGAAGTGACAAGGCCTGAGGAGGTACATCCGGAGTACAATCACGGAATTTGCTGAAGGTGAAACACACTCAGATGCTTCGATTTTCCTTTTTTCTTTTGCTTTGTAGTATGGAACCCATATAGCTTCAGATAGGTCCTGATTTCACTGTTCACACTTATCGGGAGTGGACCCTGCAGTTTTCGAAAGAACAAATTCCTTTTTTGCACAAATGTGGAGAATGGCACAGCACTCTGAGCACACAACAAATCATTTTTGAAATTGAGAAAATGAGTTCTCGACCGGGTATTGAGCCTACAACTGAACACAGCAAAGACAACCCAACAACGGAAAATAAAGGTAAACAACCTAAACACATCTATTGACACTTGAAACGACTCAAAACAAGAATCGAGACAAACAAAACACAACGAAAGACTCAAATGCGCACAGGGAGCCTGTTTCACCGGGTATTATTTCCCACCCTTTCTCATTTGTGATTCTCACATCACTCGGCCCTCAAACTCTGTTTTTCTGAAAAAGCCCTTTTCCTCACTTTTTCTCTCAGCGCACATCTCTCTATTCTTCAATCTCTCATTTTAAATCCCTCCCCTGGGTGGTTGATGGATAAACAGCAAGTTGTGGGCTCGTGCCCCCTAGCATTCTGCTAGATTCTCATTTTGGTTCACAACAGTGAGTTTCTCCCACAGAGGGGTTGCGCTACAACTGGGTGTGTAACAAATCTGCAGCTGACCTCGGTTGATGATGCTCTGCTGGGGAGTTTGGACGTAATCAGATTTGTCCAGATGAGGGAGTGGAATATCTTGATCCATTCCAGTTCGTGCTTCGCACTTGGCTTGATACCTCTTTGTTCGGAGGGTGAGAGAGCTTTCAGCCCTTTGGTGTTGACTTCAGTTGTGCCCTTTTCTGGCGAATACGGTGCCCTTTCCGGCAAGTGGAGTGCCTTTTCTAGCAAGTATTTTGACAAAGGGGAAAAGACAGAATACTTGACTCAACTGTGCCCCTAGTTCATCATTTTGACCCTTTTTTCATTTTTGGCTTTCTACTAAAACAATTTTGACCAAAATGAGAGTTAGATTAACATGCTTGTTCGATTTTTGATTTGAAATCATGCAAGTCGGGTTGTAAGCACTGAAAATTTTCCTTTTTTGGGTCCAAGAAAATGGTCCAGTTTTGGAAAAGATGGAATAATTTTCGAGAGAATTAGTCAACCTCAGTAAAAATTCCCAAAAACTATTTTTGCAAACGGCCAATGCTCAACAAGCACGGAACCTACTCTTGAGATGCGCAACCTCGGACCTGAAGGAAAATTGCCCCTTGTTTGAGCGGAGCTGCATGGCAACGGAAAGTTGCCCCTTGTCTGAATGGCACCGCAGCGCATTGAATGGCAACGGAAAGTTGCCCCTTGTTTGAACGGCGCTGCAGCGCATTTGTAGTCAGTCCTCAGAGCAATGAACACAACCAGACTCTCGGATACAGAGAAGACAAAGATGGCCTGAACCATTGCTTGGACACAGTCGAATTTGAAGTGTTTATGGCTGGACTTCAGAATGAAGTTGCCTACGTATCCCAAACATGGGAATCAAGCCTTACGTAGTTCGGGGTTAAGGTACACTCGGGTATTTAACCTCTCCTTTTTAGGCTCTAACTTTTGCCAAGGCGCCTGTTGCAGGTTTTCGACCTTGCGAGCTTTGTTCTTCTTTCTTTTCTTTTCTTTTTTTTCTATTCTTTTCATTCCTTTTTCTTCTTCTTTTTGCATTTTTTCTTTTCTTTTCTTTTTTGCATTTTTTTTGTATCTTTGCATTTTTTTCTCTTTTTTCTTTTTCTTCATTCTTTTCTTCGCTCTAACTTTTGCCTGGGTCGCCCTTCCGGGTTTTCGGCCCAGCGAGCCTCTCAAAGGGTAAAAGTGTAACAAGTCCATGCCAAATGGTTTTGAGATTGAAGCCCTCTGTATCCAGGAGAGTGGCTGTTGTATTGATTTGCAGAAAGATCCACCTTTGGCTCTTCGAGCACATCGGATATATTTTTTTTTGCCCCTAGTTCGAGGGGTGCTTCTGATCTAGCTTTGCAAGCTTCTTTCGATCACAACTGATCTTCTTGATCTGACTTTGGTGTCTCTTGGTCGAGGGCTGCTTCGGGTCTGGCCACACGGGCCTCTCTTGATAATTGATCGTTGAATACTCTGAACCCAAGGTCAAAGTTTTTCGAGAGTAAAGGGATTGAATCTTGAGGCTGAGAGCGATCTTAAGCTACACAATCTCAAGAGCGATTCCACACAAGTCTTCGCAGGACTGCGCAAAACATTTTTTGAATTTTTGAAAGTTTTTAAGGAGGCGACGAATCACTCGCGCTGAAGATGGTGTGGAACCAATCTGGATCAAAGCTAGGGTCCTTCTCAGTACTCACACTAACAAGCATGATTTCATTCATTAAGGGCTTAGCACGCCTCTCTTTCTCTCAGTTGATCAAAGTTTTGCAAATCCCGAGGAATTCCTTCCTCTGTGTTTTCACCGTAGTGTTCAAAAAGGTTTTGAAAAACTTAGGTCAATGCAATAATTTCAAGACACAGAAAAGACAGAGTTCTTAGTCAAATACTGCCATCTCATTTAGAATTTCTGGCACAACTGGCACACGGCAGAAGCAAACACAAGAGTGTGAAAATCACTGCTGTTCCATTCAAATCTGTTGGCACAACTGGCTCCTCGGCAGAAACAGACTCAAAAGAAAGTGAAAAGACAAACACAAAACAAAATAGTGAGATCCGAGGTAATATCCCCGGAACCACCCAACTCCAATACAACAGGACTGGCTCGAAACCACCACAAGACAGACCCAAAACAAAAAGACTGACTCAAAACAAAGAGACAGACTCGAAATACAACAAGACTGACCCAATACCCAAGTCAGAATGTACAAAAACCAGCATTCACAAATGCTCAAAACGGTGCGTGCCATACGCCACATCTGGAGTAAACTGAGCGCCGCTCGCAGGTGGTCCATCCCCTGATCACATCACATTATCCCCCCACAGGTTCACTGATCAAGTGCCGACAGACTTTGCAGAGCTTGGTGCGGGGATGACCCCATTGTCAATCAAATTTTGTATCTCATGGCGGAGACGGACGCAACTGTCAGTGTCATGACCGGTTTGTTGATGGAAAGCACAGTACTTAGCCGGGTCATGCTTTGTAGGGAGAGGATCGGGTAGGGGCCGTTGTTCTAACGGTTTCAGATGTCCTTTCCTGAGTAGGACCCCTAAAGCGTTAGACAAAGGCATAAAAAGTGGGGTGAAGACCCTCTTGCCTCGGGGTAGATAGTCTGAAGTTCGGGGGTTTGAAGTGGGCGCACCAACAAAGGGGGTGGCTGCTCTTGGTGTGGTGGTGGTGACCATGCCCACGTCTGAAGTCCTAGCAGCTACATCACCACCGGTGGTTGCATTCGAACTGCGGTTGAATGCCCTCTTGGGCTGCTCTCGGTCTTGGTCAATCAGACCCTGCTTCATCGCATCCTCGATCTGTACTCCCATCTCATGTAGATCTAAAAAGGTGGGAAAGGGGAGCACAATCATCTTTTGCATAAGCTTGGGTTGGAGGTTGCGCACAACCATCCGTATTTGATCCTTATCTGTTGGCCTAATAGTCATCATTGAGGCCTTTGCTCTCCATCGGGTCACAAATTCAGAGAAGCTTTCCTTAACCTCTTGTCTCGTCGTCTCGAGATCACGGGTTGTAATCTCGATTTGTGTGTTATACGAGTATTGTAAAACGAAGGCCTCGGCCATCTCATCCCAATTCCTCTTAACATCGTCTTCCAACTTGGCATACCAGATGGCCGCCACACCCGACAGGGTCCGGCCGAACAGAGACAGCTTCTGTAGTCTGGTGAGGCCCATCGGCCTTAAGATATCTGAAAACAATCTCAGGTGCACCATGGGGTCCCCGGACCCATCAAATCGGTCAATTTGAGGCATCTTGAACCGATTTGGCAGCGTCACGGCTGCGTCCGTATATCCATCCTCGATGTCGGGAATAGACCTGACTCCTTGGGATTTCTTAAACATTTTCTCCAACTTACTCAGCTTCAGCGCTGTGGGGTCCACTTCGAACTCAAAGGGAGAGTCCGGTGCATTGATAGGCATGGGCGCCTTGGATAGTTGCGGTAGAATCGAGGGCGGAGCTGGCCCGACTGGAATGTCCGTATCTGCCTGGACATTTGGTGTCTCTCCGGGTGTTGGAGCTCCTGGTGGGGGAGGAGCTTGATGTGAAGTAGATACTCCAGTTTGCTGTTCTAACCTGGCAATTGTCTCTGCCTGTTGGGCTATGACCACAGCCTGTTGCTTGGTGAATTCAGATTGACGGACAGCATCTTGCTGCATGGCTTTCATACTATCCTGGAGTTGGCGCACCATCTCTTCCAAACTCGACATATTGTCCTGATCTAACTGAGCAATCGGTATATCTGTGTCTGCGGTAGGCTTGGAAATCTCAACCCGACTACTCAAAAATCACTGATCTAGTAGCTATTGTACTGGTGGTCTGCGTCTGACTAGCCTTCTCTGGCCCTGATTACCCTTGAACTGAGTCTCTGACCTGACAGAGTCTATCAGCACAAATCTGATGAACCTCGGGGGATATTGGAGCCTTCTGAAGCTATAGTTCCAGGACTACCTAGCAAAAGAGAAAATAGACAGCATCTCAGCCCAATTTCACTGGAACGGATATGAGCAGAGCTGAACGACTATATTCTATTACTGATCACTGTTCCCCGAAATCACTGCCCCAAATCCGAATCTGATACCCGCAGATATAACTGATTCTCAAAATACTGATACTGGTGCCCGCAGGCCGGATACCCTGACTCGCAAACTGGTATATGCATTCTCTATAGAGATACACTCTAAAAGCACATAGCAAGTAAAAGGGAGCCAAAACACCCCTATGTTGGGGTAGGGTTTCCCTGTCCTATTTTGTCAGGAGCTAGGGTTTCACTACGCACACAGCGGTTTCAAACAACCTATATCGGGTAAGCAACCTGTCCTAGTTTGGAATGGTCACTATGGATTTCGATATGCACTAGGTCGAATGGTCAAAAAGGGTGCCCCGGTAAAACCGGGGTTTGTGTTCCCATACTGGCAGAGCCCGCAACCGGTCAGCCTTATGGTCATGCCTTGACAAGACAAGCCTCCGGCAAACCGCTCAGGAATAGCAGATGGCCAACACGGTGTCCTAGGCGCACCAATGCACATGCAATGCAAAGAAACACATAAGTGTAGTCAAAACTGGATATCACGAGTTCAAGTCAAGCTCTCTAAATTTCCCCAGCAGAGTCGCCAGAAACTGTAGACGTCCCCGAACGCCCCGGGAGGGTTAAGTCCCGTTCCGTTCATATTGGGGTCACTACAGTTCGAAGGACTCAAAATGTCACGGTTCTTAATCTGAACCAAAAGAGTCCAAATCCGGCAAATCGTTTTGAGAAAACAGATTTTTGAAAAGAAGTGCCAAACATGGACTGCTTTGCCAGATACAGAGTCGCCACCTAAATATTTTTTAAAATGGGAAATTTAGGAAACCCTGACTCGGTGCCGAAGGCCACGTGTCCGTCATCACCAAAGTGGTCTTGGCTCGGGAGCTTAGGTACGATCGGGGAAGGTCAGCTATGAGCACCCCCTTTCGCCCGGTCCGAAGACCGGCCTCTACTAACCGTGATATCCGATTTTGAAAACATTACACGTTCTTATTCCAATTATCAGCCTAGAATTACTATGTTGTGCGCACAGCAAACAAGTATAGACTAGATTGCCTAATTTGGAAATAAACATCGCATATCCGTTGGTTTGGAAAATGCTTTGGAATTTGCTACTCGCAAGTAGGCTAAAATACGGATTTCGATGAGTTTTCCAACTCAAGCAATCCAACCTCCACCCACAGGCATTCAAGCAGTTATATCACATAAGCAACTAGCCTCATGGTAATCATGCTGTCATGACAACACTCACACATATGCAAGGATGCTAAAGCATAAAAGCTCACCTAGTACTCCAAGCCAAAACAGAAGCTCATTAGAAATCCATGCATGGACCTAAGCATACTGAAATGTCTAATGCAACGCATACAAAGATGCAATCTAGGCAGGCTCGGCTATCCTAAACATGGCATGTGAAATGCTACAAATAACACGTATTCAATTTGGAATTGAAATACAATGCAGTTTGTATGATGTACCGAGCCCGGTGCATGTAAACAAATGCATGGATGCACGCATGCATAGCATAAGGTATGCTAAAATAAACGTGCCCTAATCTACCATCGAAGCAGGTAAATAAAAGGGAGAAAGAAGTGGGGGTTGGAAGACATACACACACTCACCCACACTTATTACAAGTATGCCCTCACACGGAGGGACCAAAAGAATAATACAGTCCGAATAATAAATAATACTGAATTACTTATTACAAAAACCTCTAATCTAATTAAATTAAATGCGAAGAAGAGATGGCCACAGCCTCCGCCTCGGGATGCGCGAATGATGTATGCTCGATCCGACTTGCCCGGAAACCCGCAGCGTATCACTGTTGGCTCTGCTTTTACTGTTCTACTTCTCTGGAAGACTGTAAAAGTCCCAGAATAGGCTCCCTGCATCCTAAGAATCATCATCGGCTGGATAGAATGTCCACCGGCCGTGTATAAAGTCCACCGGCTGGAAATGAAGCTATCGGCACTAAATACATTGCCGGTCGGCACTCTATACTGCCGGTCGGCACAAAATTCCTGCAGAAGACAGTTTTGACAGCAACAGCAGACCAGCAGTGCAAGGCATAGAATTTCTAGGCAAATGTATGCATGGACACACTCCCTATCATGTAATGGACTCAAGGGAGTATGGCCCTCGACCCCTGGGCCATCAATCACACATTTCAATGCATGATGGCCCAAAATCCAAGTTAGCAACTTTGATATCAAATGGAATGCAATGCACAAAACAAATCAAAGGGGCCCAACCCCTATCATGATTAGTCAAGAGGCAAGGGATGCATGTTCAATGAAATGCAACCTAGGCATGGCGGCTAAGTATGCAAACATGCGATGCAACTACGTGGCATACACGATGCTAACAACATAACATGCACAACGCATTGAACATGGCATACACAATGCAAGATGGGCTTACACCAATACAAGGAGGCCATTAGAGGAAAATGGGACGCTCGGAATGCGTGCACGTATGCACGCGAACCGAAGACATGGCATACGCAATGTAATGAGACTAAAATGGCATATACAATGCAACATGGACTTACACTAACATAAGTGGGCCTCAGCCACACTCACATAAGAGGCCATCGGATAAAAAAATGAAGTGCCTCGAAGTGCGTGCACACGGGTACGCAAACCGAGGCAATGGCCGTAAGGCATGAAATGACACAAAAAATGATATGCAACACATGCAAATGAAATTTCAGCAGCTAAATGAGGGGGAAAACAGCCCCGAAATGATGTGAAATGACACCAAATGCACGGAATGGTCCCGAAATGCGATATTAAGCGCCCGAAATGGCCTACGGCTATACTAAACATGCAAAATTGGTACATGACATGCAAAACAGTAGCAAGGCAGCCCCAAAAATAGCATTTTTACAGTACAAAACATGGCCAAATAGTAAGCATAGATAGGGCAACAATGGCATGCAAAAATGGGGGTCAAGAGAGGGGTATTGAAACAAGTGGTATATGCAAATCCCAAAATGAAAAATTCCCTTTTACAGTACTAAAGAGGGACTAAAAAAATGCGCATTTACAGTTTATGACAACCCTCAAATCAGCATATAAATATGGCAAAAATGTGATGCAAGATTGAAGCCAACAAAGGGCTATAACATGAGATATGCCAAACATTCGTCAAACGGCCTTGGACCCTTAACAAAATATGACAAGAAGGCCAAAATATGACTCTTTCCAGACCTGATCATGGCCGAAAACAGAATCTAGATAGTCTTAACAAAGCATGCAAGAATGGGGGTCAAGGAGGGATATAATGACAAGTATAACATGGAGACCCCCAACAAAGTTGATCCCTTCTACAATGTTGTAGAGGGACCAAAAATAAGCCCATTCACAGTTCATGACATGCTCCGAAACAGATCACACAGAGGCTAAACAAATCATGCAATTTTACGGTAAATATGAGAGATTATGAAACAAGTGCATGATAGAGAGGCCAAACAGGGTTGAGCCCTTCTTCAATGTTGAAGAAGAGCTCAAAATGAGCCTACTTACAGTTTACATTATGCTCAAAAAAAGATCACACGCAGGCCAGAAATTCCATGCAAAAATGTGGCATATCAAGGAGTATTGAAGCAAGTGCCCTATGGAGGGCTCAAACAGGGTTGAGCCCTTAAACAAACATGAAGAATGGCTCAAAAGAGTACCCCTTTCAGTAGGGGTCGGAGCTCAAAACCACAAGCAAAGAGGATAGAAAAATGGTGCAAGAATGGAGCTCAAAAGGGGAAATGAGTGCTTACCCTTGTAGGCCAAGACCTTGGCTGCTTCTAGGACTGAAAATGGTGCCTTTTAGCTGCTGGAAGGCCCTCCTTGCTGCTGGAAATGGTGTAGTGGTGGTGGTGCTAGGTGGTGATGAAGAGGGGGTGTAGAAACTTGGATGATTTTGGTGTTTTAAATATAGAGAGAGAGATTGTATGGAGGAGCTCCCAAATCAGATTTTCTAACCCTAAAAAACACAGCTGGGGCTGCTGTTATATAGACAAAATGAGGGGGAAAATGGAGGGAAAAAAGGGAGGGAAAACATATCAAGTTTCCCGCCAAAAATGGCCAAAAGGGAAAGTGGTAGCTACGGGTTTCAAATGGCCAAGAGTCCTTCAACAAAGTTGAAGAGGGGCTCAAAATAAGACACTTTGTAGTTTACGACCAGGTCCAACGCAGCCCACAAGTATGCCTAAAATACTGTGCAAAAAGGCCCAAAAAGAGGTAAAAAGGCAAGTGACAGATGGAGATGTCAAACAGTAAGAGGTCCTTAATCAAACATGAAAAGGACCTCAAAATATGACTATCTCAAGTTTGGGTCGGAGCCCAAAAATGTAGAATGAAGGTTCGGGAGCCGAAACACGCAGTTCGAGGCCCCGAAAGTGGGCTGTTAGGCACCGGGAGTGGTGCACGACCACGAAGTTGGTCTCTCGGACCACAGTGTCCCTAAAAAGGGAGTAAATAAGATACATGCCAAAAACCGAGGCAAACGGAGGTGGTTAGGCGGTCCCGAACCGAGGCACACGGCCTGACGGCTCCGAAAACCGGGAACCGGGCTCCGAAATGGGCAAAATGGCCTATGGCCACGAAATGTAGCCTACGGCCATTGAGAGATGATCTACGAGACCTCTCCCTCCCTTCTCAAAGAGAAAACAGAGAAAACCGAGCCTGGTTCGCAAACCGAGACAAAGCACAAAAGAGTCCGGAAGTCCGGAGGCAAGGCTCGTAGCCGGGACTCTGCAACCTCAGAACGAGCACAATATGTAACATCACCAAGCGCTCAATTGATGACATCTGAGTCTTAAGGTCGGTCAAAAATGGGGTGTCTACACTTAGGGTTCGAACATTCGAACACCTAAGTGGCAGATATGTAAATACGGCGTTTACTTACCATTTCTCATGCATTAGGGTTCGAACATTCGAACACCTATGCGGATCCTCCTGCACAGTGGCAGATATGTAAATACGGTGTTTACTTACCATTTCTCATGCATTAGGGTTCGAACACTCTAACACCTATCCGGATTCTCCTTCACAGTGGCAGATATGTAAATACGGTGTTTACTTACCATTTCTCATACATTAGGGTTCGAACAATCGAGCACCTATACGGATTCTCATGCACAGTGGTAGATATGTAAATACGGCATTTAGTTACCATTTCTCAGGCATTGGGGTTCGAACACCCATACGGATTCTCCTGCACAGTGACAGATATGCAAATACGGCGTTTACTTACCATTTGAAGGCATTAGGGTTCGAACACTCGAACACCTATACGGATTCTCCTACATAGTGCCAAATATGTAAATACGGCGTTTACTTACCATTTCCCACACATTAGGCTTCGAACACTCGAACGCATATACGAATTTTCCTACACAGTGAGAGATATGGAAATAAGGCGTTTACTTACCATTTCTCACGCATTAGGGTTCGAACACTCGACCACCTATACGGATTCTCCTGCACAGTGGCAGATATGTAAATACGGCGTTTACTTACCATTTTTGAGGCATTACGGTTCGAACAGTCGAACACCTATACGGATTCTTCTGCATAGTGGCAGATCTATAAATACGGCATTTTCTTACCATTTCTCATGGATTACGGTTCGAACACTCGAACACCTATACGGATTCTCCTGCGCAGTGGCAGATATGTAAATACGGCGTTTACTTACAATTTCTCACGCATTATGGTTCGAACACTCGAACACCTATACGGATTCTCCCGCACAGTGGCAGATACGTAAATACGGCGTTTACCTACCCTTTCTCATGCATTAGGGTTCGAACACTGGAACACCTATACGGATTCTCCTGCACAGTGGAAGATATGTAAATACGGCGTTTACGTATAATTTCTAACGGATTACGGTTCGAACACTCGAACACCTATACGGATTCTCCTACACAGTGGCAGATATGTAAATACGGTGTTTACTAACCATTTCTCATGCATTACGGTTCGAACACTCGAACACCTATGCGGATTCTCCTGCACAGTGGCAGATATGTAAATACGGCGTTTACTTACCATTTTTGACGCATTACGGTTCGAACACTCGAACACCTATACGGATTCTCCTGCACAGTGGCGGATAAGTAAATACGGTGTTACTTTCCATTTCTCATACATTACGGTTCGAACAATCGAACACCTATACGGCTTCTCCAGCACAGTGGCAGATATGTAAATACAGCGTTTATTTACCATTTCTCATGCATTGGGGTTCGAACACTCGAACACCTATGCGGATTCTCCTGCACAGTGGCAGATATGTAAATACGGTGTTTACTTACCATTTCTCATGCATTAGGGTTCGAACACTCGAACACCTATACGGATTCTCCTGCACAGTGGCGGATAAGTAAATACGGTGTTACTTTCCATTTCTCATACATTACGGTTCGAACAATCGAACACCTATACGGCTTCTCCAGCACAGTGGTAGATATGTAAATACGGCGTTTACTTACCATTTCTCATGCATTGGGGTTCGAACACTCGAACACCTATGCGGATTCTCCTGCACAGTGGCAGATATGTAAATACGGCGTTTACTTACCATTTCAAATGCATTCGGGTTCGAACACTCTAACACCTACACGGCTTCTCCTGCACAGTTGCATATATGTAAATACGGCGTTTACTTATCATTTCTCATGCATTAGGGTTCGAACAGTCGAACACCCATACGGATTCTCCTGCACAGTGGCAGATATGTAAGTACGGCTTTTACTTACAATTTCTCACGAATTACGGTTCGAACACTCGAACACCTATACGGATTCTCCGGCACAGTGGCAGATATATAAATACGGCGTTTACTTACCATTTCTCATGCATTAGAGTTCGAACACTGGAACACCTATACGGATTCTCCTGCACAGTGGAAGATATGTAAATACGGTGTTTAGTTATAATTTCTAACACATTACGGTGCGAACACTCGAATGCTTATACGGATTCTCCTACACAGCGGGAGATATGTAAATACGGTGTATACTTGCACTTTCTCATGCATTAGGGTTCGAACACTCCAACACTTATACGGATTCTCCTGCACGGCGTCAGATATGTGAATACGGCATTTACTTACCATTTCTCATGCATTACGGTTCAAACACTCGAACAACTATGCGGATTCTCCTGCACAGTGGCAGATATGTAAATACGTTGTTTACTTACCATTTCTCATGCATTGGGGTTCGAACACTCGAACACCTATCCGGATTCTCCTGCACAGTGGCAGATATGTAAATACGGTGTTTACTCACCATTTCTCATACATTAGGGTTCGAACACTCGAACACCTATACGGATTATCCTCTACAGTGGCAGATATGTAAATACGGCATTTACTTAGCATTTCCCACGCATTAGGGTTCGAACACTCGAACACCTATATGGATCTCCTGCACAGTGGCAGATATGTAAATACGGCGTTTACATAGCATTTTTGACGCATTATGGTTCGAACACTCGAACACCTATACGGATTCTTCTGCACAGTGGCAGATCTGTAAATACGGCGTTTTCTTACCATTTCTCAGGGATTAGGGTTCGAACACTCGAACACCTATACGGATTCTCCTACACGGTGGCAGATATGTAAATACGGCGTTTACTAACCATTTCTCATGCAGTAGGGCTCGAACACTCGAACACCTATACGGATTCTCCTGCACAGTGGCAGATATGTGAATACGGCGTTTACTTACCATTTCTGACGCATTACGGTTCGAACACACGAAAACTTATACGGATTGTTCTGCACAGTGGCAGATCTGTAAGTACGGCGTTTTCTTACCAATTCTCATGCATTACGGTTCGAACACTCGAACACCTATACGGATTCTCCTGTACGGTGACAGATATGCAAATACGGCGTGTACTTACAGTTTCTCACGCATTACGGTTCGAACACTCGAACACCTATACGGATTCTCCTGCACAGTGGCAGATATGTAAATACGGCTTTTACTTACCATTTCTCATGCATTAGTGTTCGAACACTGGAACACCTATACGGATTCTCCTGCACAGTAGAAGATATGTAAATACGACGTTTATTTATAAATTCTAACACATTACGGTTTGAACACTCGAACACCTATACGGATTCTCCTACACAGTGGCAGATATATAAATACGGCGTTTACTAACAATTTCTCATGCATTACGGTTCGAACACTCAAACACCTATATGGATTCTCCTGCACAGTGGCAGATATGTAAATACGGCGTTTACTTACCATTTCTCATGCAGTAGGGCACGAACACTCGAACAACCGTTTACTTACCATTTCTCATGCATTACGGTTGAAACACTCGAACACCTATACGCATTCTCCTGCACAGTGGTAGATATGTAAATACAGCGTTTTCTTACCATTTCTTAAGCATTACGGTTCAAACACTCGAACAGCTGTACGGATTCTCCTGCCCAGTGGCAGATATGTAAATACGGCGTTTACTTACCATTTCTCATGCATTAGGGTTCGAACACTCGAACACCTATACGGATTCTCCTACACAGTGGTAGATATGTAAATACGGCGTTTACTAACCATTTCTCATGCATTACGGTTCGAACACTCAAATACCTATACAGATTCTCCTGCACAGTGGCAGATATGTAAATACGGCGTTTACTTACCGTTTCTCATGCAGTAGGGCTCGAACACTCGAACACCTATATGGATTCTCCTACACAGTGGCAGATATGTAAATACGGCGTTTACTAACCATTTCTCATGCATTACGGTTCAAACACTCGAACACCTCTACGGATTCTCTTGCACAGTGGCAGATTTGTGAATACGGCGTTTAGATACCATTTCTGACGCATTACGGTTCGAACACACGAACACCTATACGGATTCTCCTGCACAGTGACAGATATGCAAATACGGCGTTTACTTACCATTTGAAGGCATTAGGGTTCGAACACTCGAACACCTATACGGATTCTCCTACATAGTGCCAAATATGTAAATACGGCGTTTACTTACCATTTCCCACACATTAGGCTTCGAACACTCGAACGCATATACGAATTTTCCTACACAGTGAGAGATATGGAAATAAGGCGTTTACTTACCATTTCTCACGCATTAGGGTTCGAACACTCGACCACCTATACGGATTCTCCTGCACAGTGGCAGATATGTAAATACGGCGTTTACTTACCATTTTTGAGGCGTTACGGTTCGAACAGTCGAACACCTATACGGATTCTTCTGCATAGTGGCAGATCTATAAATACGGCGTTTTCTTACCATTTCTCATGGATTACGGTTCGAACACTCGAACACCTATACGGATTCTCCTGCGCAGTGGCAGATATGTAAATACGGCGTTTACTTCCAATTTCTCACGCATTACGGTTCGAACACTCGAACACCTATACGGATTCTCCCGCATAGTGGCAGATACGTAAATACGGCGTTTACTTACCCTTTCTCATGCATTAGGGTTCGAACACAGGAACACCTATACGGATTCTCCTGCACAGTGGAAGATATGTAAATACGGCGTTTGCGTATAATTTCTAACGGATTACGGTTCGAACACTCGAACACCTATACGGATTCTCCTACACAGTGGCAGATATGTAAATACGGTGTTTACTAACCATTTCTCATGCATTACGGTTCGAACACTCGAACACCTATGCGGATTCTCCTGCACAGTGGCAGATATGTAAATACGGCGTTTACTTACCATTTTTGACGCATTACGGTTCGAACACTCGAACACCTATACGGATTCTCCTGCACAGTGGCGGATAAGTAAATACGGTGTTACTTTCCATTTCTCATACATTACGGTTCGAACAATCGAACACCGATACGGCTTCTCCAGCACAGTGGCAGATATGTAAATACGGCGTTTACTTACCATTTCTCATGCATTGGGGTTCGAACACTCGAACACCTATGCGGATTCTCCTGCACAGTGGCAGATATGTAAATACGGTGTTTACTTACCATTTCTCATGCATTAGGGTTCGAACACTCGAACACCTATACGGATTCTCCTGCACAGTGGCGGATAAGTAAATACGGTGTTACTTTCCATTTCTCATACATTACGGTTCGAACAATCGAACACCTATACGGATTCTCCGGCACAGTGGCAGATATGTAAATACGGCGTTTACTTACCATTTCTCATGCATTGGGGTTTGAACACTCGAACACCTATGCGGATTCTCCTGCACAGTGGCAGATATGTAAATACGGCGTTTACTTACCATTTCAAATGCATTCGGGTTCGAACACTCTAACACCTACACGGCTTCTCCTGCACAGTTGCATATACGTAAATACGGCGTTTACTTATCATTTCTCATGCATTAGGGTTCGAACAGTCGAACACCTATACGGATTCTCCTGCACAGTGGCAGATATGTAAATACGGCTTTCACTTACAATTTCTCACGCATTACGGTTCGAACACACGAACACCTATACGGATTCTCCGGCACAGTGGCAGATATATAAATACGGCGTTTACTTACCATTTCTCATGCATTAGGGTTCGAACACTGGAACACCTATACGGATTCTCTTGCACAGTGGAAGATATGTAAATACGGCGTTTAGTTATAATTTCTAACACATTACGGTTCGAACACTCGAACGCCTATACGGATTCTCCTGCACAGCGGGAGATATGTAAATACGGTGTATACTTGCACTTTCTCATGCATTAGGGTTCGAACACTCCAACACTTATACGGATTCTCCTGCACGGCGTCAGATATGTGAATACGGCATTCACTTACCATTTCTCATGCATTACGGTTCAAACACTCGAACAACTATGCGGATTCTCCTGCACAGTGGCAGATATGTAAATACGTTGTTTATTTACCATTTCTCATGCATTAGGGTTCGAACACTTGAACACCTATCCGGATTCTCCTGCACAGTGGCAGATATGTAAATACGGTGTTTACTCACCATTTCTCATACATTAGGGTTCGAACAATCGAACACCTATACGGATTCTCCTGCACAGTGGCAGATATGTGAATACGGCGTTTACTTACCATTTCTCACGCTTTAGGGTTCGAACACTCGAACACCTATACGGATTCTCCTGCACAGTGGCAGATATGTAAATACGGCGTTTACTTATCATCTTCCACGCATTAGGGTTCGAACACTCGAACACCTATACGGATTCTCCTACACGGTGGCAGATATGTAAATACGGCGTTTACTAACCATTTCTCATGCAGTAGGGCTCGAACACTCGAACACCTATACGGATTCTCCTGCACAGTGGCAGATATGTGAATACGGCGTTTACTTACCATTTCTGACGCATTACGGTTCGAACACACGAACACTTATACGGATTGTTCTGCACAGTGGCAGATCTGTAAGTACGGCGTTTTCTTACCAATTCTCATGCATTACGGTTCGAACACTCGAACACCTATACGGATTCTCCTGTACGGTGACAGATATGCAAATACGGCGTCTACTTACAGTTTCTCACGCATTACGGTTCGAACACTCGAACACCTATACGGATTCTCCTGCACAGTGGCAGATATGTAAATACGGCTTTTACTTACCATTTCTCATGCATTAGTGTTCGAACACTGGAACACCTATACGGATTCTCCTGCACAGTAGAAGATATGTAAATACGACGTTTATTTATAAATTCTAACACATTACGGTTTGAACACTCGAACACCTATACGGATTCTCCTACACAGTGGCAGATATATAAATACGGCGTTTACTAACCATTTCTCATGCATTACGGTTCGAACACTCAAACACCTATACGGATTCTCCTGCACAGTGGCAGATATGTAAATACGGCATTTACTTACCATTTCTCATGCAGTAGGGCACGAACACTCGAACACCCATACGGATTCTCCCACACAGTGGAAGATATGTAAATACGGCGTTTACTTACCCTTTCAAATGCATTCGGGTTCGAACACTCGAACACCTATACGGATTCTCCTGCACAGTTGCATATATGTAAATACGGCGTTTACTTATCATTTCTCATGCATTAGGGTTCGAACACTCGAACACCTATACGGATTCCTCTGCACAGTGGCAGATATGTAAATACGGCATTCACTTACAATTTCTCACGCATTACGGTTCGAACACGCGAACACCTATACGGATTCTCCGTCACAGTGGCAAATATGTAAATACGGCGTTTACTTACCATTTCTCATGCATTAGGGTTCGAACATTCGAACACCTATACGGATTATCCTGCATAGTGGCAGATATGTAAATATGGCGTTTACTTACCATTTCTCATGCATTATGGTTCAAACACTCGAACACCTATACGCATTCTCCTGTACAGTGGCAGATATGTAAATACGGCGTTTACCTACCATTTCTCATGCATTACGGTTCAAACACTCGAACACCTATACGGATTCTCCTGCCCAGTGGTAGATATGTAAATACGGCGTGTACTTACCATTTCTCATGCATTAGGGTTCGAACACTCGAACACCTATACGGATTCTCCTACACAGTGGCAGATATGTAAATACGGCGTTTACTAACCATTTCTCATGCATTACGGTTCGAACACTCAAACACCTATACGGATTTTCTGCATAGTGGCAGATATGTAAATACGGCGTTTACTTACCATTTCTTATGCAGTAGGGCTCGAACACTCGAACACCTATACAGATTCTCCTACACAGTGGAAGATATGTAAATACGGCGTTTACTAATCATTTCTCAAGCATTACGGTTCGAACACTCGAACACCAATACGGATTCTCCTGCACAGTGGCAGATATGTGAATACGGCGTTTACTTACCATTTCTGACGCATTACGGCTCGAACACACGAACACCTATACGAATTCTTCAGCACAGTGGCAGATCTGTAAGTACGGCGTTTTCTTACCAATTCCCATGCATTACGGTTCGAACACTCGAACACCTATACGGATTCTCCTGCACAGTGGCTGATATGTAAATACGGCTTTTGCTTACCATTTCTCATGCATTAGTGTTTGAACACTGGAACACCTATACGGATTCTCCAGCACAGTAGAAGATATGTAAATACGACGCTTATTTATAAATTCTAAAACATTACGGTTCGAACACTCGAACACCTATTCGGATTCTCCTACACAGTGGCAGATATGTAAATACGGCGTTTACTAACCATTTCTCATGCATTACGGTCCGAACACTCAAACACCTATACGGATTCTCCTGCACAGTGGCAGATATGTAAATACGGCGTTTACTTACCATCTTCCACGCATTAGGGTTCGAACACTCGAACACCTATACGGATTCTCCTGCATAGTGGCAGATATGTAAATACGACGTTTACTTACCATTTCTCACGCATTACGGTTCGAACACTCGAACACCTATACAAATTCTCCTCCACAGTGCCAGATATGTAAATACGGCGTTTAGTTACCATTTCTCATGCATTAGGGTTCGAACATTCGAACACCTATGCAGATCCTCCTGCACAGTGGCAGATAGGTAAATACGGTGTTTACTTGCCATTTCTCATGCATTAGGGTTCGAACACTCTAACACCTATCCGGATTCTCCTTCACAGTGGCAGATATGTAAATATGGTGTTTACTTACCATTTCTCATACATTAGGGTTCGAACAATCGAACACCTATACGGATTCTCCTGCACAGTGGTAGATATGTAAATACGGCATTTACTTACCATTTCTCATGCATTGGGGTTCGAACACCCATACGGATTCTTCTGCACAGTGACAGATATGCAAATACGGCGTTTACTTACCATTTGAAGGCATTAGGGTTCGAACACTCGAACACCTATACGGATTCTCCTACATAGTGGCAGATATGTAAATACGGCGTTTACTTACCATTTCCCACACATTAGGCTTCGAACACTCGAACACATATACGAATTTTCCTACACAGTGAGAGATATGGAAATACGGCGTTTACTTACCATTTCTCACGCATTAGGGTTCGAACACTCGACCACCTATACGGATTCTCCTGCACAGTGGCAGATATGTAAATACGGCGTTTACTTACCATTTTTGAGGCATTACGGTTCGAACCGTCGAACACCTATACGGATTCTTCTGCACAGTGGCAGATCTATAAATACGGCGTTTTCTTACCATTTCTCATGGATTACGGTTCGAACACTCGAACACCCATACGGATTCTCCTGCGCAGTGGCTGATATGTAAATACGGCGTTTACTTACAATTTCTCACGCATTACGGTTCGAACACTCGAGCACCTATACGGATTCTCCCGCACAGTGGCAGATACGTAAATACGGCGTTTACTTACCCTTTCTCATGCATTAGGGTTCGAACACTGGAACACCTATACGGATTCTCCTGCACAGTGGAAGATATGTATATACGGCGTTTACGTATAATTTCGAACGGATTACGGTTCGAACACTCGAACACCTATACGGATTCTCCTACACAGTGGCAGATATGTAAATACGTCGTTTACTAACCATTTCTCATGCATTACGGTTCGAACACTCGAACACCTATGCGGATTCTCCTGCACAGTGGCAGATATGTAAATACGGCGTTTACTTACCATTTTTGACGCATTACGGTTCGAACACTCGAACACCTATACGGATTCTCCGGCACGGTGGCAGATATGTAAATACGGCGTTTACTTACCATTTCTCATGCATTACAGTTCGAACACACGAACACCTATACGGATTCTCCTGCACAGTGACAGATATGTAAGTACGGCGTTTACATACCATTTCTCATGCATTACGGTTCGAACACTCGAACACCTATACGGATTCTCCAGCACAGTGGCAGATATGTAAATACGGCGTTTACTTACCATTTCATATGCATTAGGGTTCGAACACTCGAACACCTATACGGATTCTCCTGCTCAGTGGCAGATATGTAAATACGACGTTTACTTACCATTTCTTATGCATTAGGGTTCGAACACCTATACAGATTCTCCTGCACAAGGGCAGATATGTAAATACGACGCTTACTTACCATATCTCATGCATTAGGGTTCGAAAACTCGAACACCTATACGGTTTCTGCTGCACAGTGGCAGATACGTAAATACGGTGTTTACTTACCATTTCTCATGCATTAGGGCTCGAACACTCAAACACCTATGCGGATTCTCCGGAATAGTGGCAGATATGTACATATGGCGTTTACTTACCATTTCTCATGCTTTAGGGTTCAAACACTCGAACACCTATGCGGATTC
Source organism: Camellia granthamiana (assembly GCA_036172215.1). Taxonomy (NCBI): domain Eukaryota; kingdom Viridiplantae; phylum Streptophyta; class Magnoliopsida; order Ericales; family Theaceae; genus Camellia; species Camellia granthamiana. The sequence goes on from JAXFYN010000688.1 coordinate 87,884, forward strand.
TCCTGCACAGTGGCAGATATGTAAATACGGTGTTTACTTACCATTTCTCATGCATTAGGGTTCGAACACTCGAACACCTATACGGATTCTCCTGCACAGTGGCGGATAAGTAAATACGGTGTTACTTTCCATTTCTCATACATTACGGTTCGAACAATCGAACACCTATACGGCTTCTCCAGCACAGTGGCAGATATGTAAATACGGCGTTTACTTACCATTTCTCATGCATTGGGGTTCGAACACTCGAACACCTATGCAGATTCTCCTGCACAGTGGCAGATATGTAAATACGGCGTTTACTTACCATTTCAAATGCATTCGGGTTCGAACACTCGAACACCTATACGGCTTCTCCTGCACAGTTGCATATATGTAAATACGGCTTTTACTTATCATTTCCCATGCATTAGGGTTCGAACACTCGAACACCTATACGGATTCTCCTGCACAGTGGCCGATATGTAAATACGACTTTTACTTACAATTTCTCACGCATTACGGTTCGAACACTCGAACACCTATACGGATTCTCCGGCACAGTGGCAGATATATAAATACGGCGTTTACTTACCATTTCTCATGCATTAGGGTTCGAACACTGGAAGACCTATACGGATTCTCCTGCACAGTGGAAGATATGTAAATACGGCGTTTAGTTATAATTTCTAACACATTACGGTTCGAACACTCGAACGCCTATACGGATTCTCCTACACAGTGGGAGATATGTAAATACGGCGTTTACTTACCACTTCTCACGCATTATGGTTCAAACACTCGAACAACTATGCGGATTCTCCTGCACAGTGGCGGACATGTAAATACGTTGTTTACTTACCATTTCTCATGCATTAGGGTTCGAACACTCGAACACCTATCCGGATTCTCCTGCACAGTGGCAGATATGTAAATACGGTGTTTACTCACCATTTCTGATACATTAGGGTTCGAACAATCGAACACCTATACAGATTCTCCTGCACAGTGGCAGATATGTAAATACGGCGTTTACTTACCATTTCTCACACTTTAGGGTTCGAACACTCGAACACCTATACGGATTCTCCTGCACAGTGGCAGATATGTAAATACGGCGTTTACTTACCATCTTCCCCGCATTAGGGTTCGAACACTCGAACACCTATACGGATTCTCCTGCACAGTGGCAGATATGTAAATACGACGTTTACTTACCATTTCTCACGCATTACGGTTCGAACAGTCGAACACCAATACGGATTCTCCTCCACAGTGTCAGATATGTAAATACGGCGTTTACTTAGCATTTCCCACGCATTAGGGTTCGAACACTCGGACACCTATACGGATCTCCTGCACAGTGGCAGATATGTAAATACGGCGTTTACATAGCATTTTTGACGCATTATGGTTCGAACACTCGAACACCTATATGGATTCTTCTGCACAGTGGCAGATCTGTAAATACGGCGTTTTCTTACCATTTCTCAGGGATTAGGGTTCGAACACTCGAACACCTATACGGATTCTCCAGCCCAGTGGCAGATATGTAAATACGGCGTTTACTTACCATTTCTCATGCATTAGGGTTCGAACATTCGAACACCTATACGGATTCTCCTCCAGAGTGGCAGATATGTAAATATGGCGTTTACTAACCATTTCTCATGCATTACGGTTCAAACACTCGAACACCTATACGCATTCTCCTGCACAGTGGCAGATATGTAAATACGGCGTTTATCTACCACTTCTCATGCATTACGGTTCAAACACTCGAACACCTATACGGATTCTCCTGCCCAGTGGCAGATATGTAAATACGGCGTTTACTTAGCATTTCTCATGCATTAGGGTTCGAACACTCGAACACCTATACGGATTCTCCTACACGGTGGCAGATATGTAAAGACGGCGTTTACTAACCATTTCTCATGCAGTAGGGCTCGAACACTCGAACACCTATACGGATTCTCCTGCACAGTGGCAGATATGTGAATACGGCGTTTACTTGCCATTTCTGACGCATTACGGTTCGAACACACGAACACTTATACGGATTGTTCTGCACAGTGGCAGATCTGTAAGTACGGCGTTTTCTTACCAATTCTCATGCATTACGGTTCGAACACTCGAACACCTATACGGATTCTCCTGCACGGTGACAGATATGCAAATATGGCGTTTACTTACAGTTTCTCACGCATTACGGTTCGAACACTCGAACACCTAAACGGATTCTCCTGCACAGTGGCAGATATGTAAATACGGCTTTTACTTACCATTTCTCATGCATTAGTGTTCGAACACTGGAACACCTATACGGATTCTCCTGCACAGTAGAAGATATGTAAATACGACGTTTATTTATAAATTGTAACGCATTACGCTTCGAACACTCGAACACCTATACGGATTCTTCTACACAGTGGCAGATATGTAAATACGGCGTTTACTAAGCATTTCTGACGCATTACGGTTCGAACACTCAAACACCTATACGGATTCTCCTGCACAGTGGCAGATATGTAAATACGGCGTTTACTTACCATTTCTCATGCAGTAGGGCTCGAACACTCGAACACCTATACGGATTCTCCCACACAGTGGAAGATATGTAAATACGGCGTTTACTTACCCTTTCAAATGCATTCGGGTTCGAACACTCGAACACCTATACGGATTCTCCTGCACAGTTGCATATATGTAAATACGGCGTTTACTTATCATTTCTCATGCATTAGGGTTCGAACACTCGAACACCTATACGGATTCCCCTGCACAGTGGGAGATATGTAAATACGGCGTTCACTTACAATTTCTCACACATTACGGTTCGAACACTCGAACACCTATACGGATTCTCCGGCACAGTGGCAGATATGTAAATACGGCGTTTACTTACCATTTCTCATGCATTAGGGTTCGAACACTGGAACACCTATACGGATTCTCCTGCACAGTGGATGATATGTAAATACGGCGTTTACTTATAATTTCTAACACATTACGGTTCGAACACTCGAACGCCTATACGGATTCTCCTACACAGTGGCAGATATGTAAATACGGCGTTTACTTACCATTTCTCATGTATTACGGTTCGAACACTCGAACAACTATGCGGATTCTCCTGCACAGTGGCAGATATGTAAATACGTTGTTTACTTACCATTTCTCATGCATTACGGTTCGAACACTCGAACACCTATCCGGATTCTCCTGCCCAGTGGCAGATATGTAAATACGGGGTTTACTTACCGTTTCAAATGCATTCGGGTTCGAGCACTCGAACACCTATACGGATTCTACTGCACAGTGGCGGATATGTAAATACGGCGTTTACTTACCATTGCTCATGCAGTAGGGCTCGAACACTCGAACACCTATTCGGATTCTCCTACACAGTGGAAGATATGTAAATACGGCGTTTACTTACCGTTTCAAATGCATTCGGGTTCGAACACTCGAACACCTATACGGATTCTCCTGCACAGTGGCGGATATGTAAATACGGCGTTTACTTACCATCTTCCACGGCGGATATGTAAATACGGCGTTTACTTACCATTTCTAATGCAGTAGGGCTCGAACACTCGAACACCTATACGGATTCTCCTACACTGTGGCAGATATGTAAATACGGCATTTACTAACCATTTCTCATGCATTACGGTTCGAACACTCAAACACCTATACGGATTCTCCTGCACAGTGGCAGATATGTAAATACGGCGTTTACTTACCATCTTCCACGCATTAGGGTTCGAACACTCGAACACCTATACGGATTCTCCTGCATAGTGGTAGATATGTAAATACGGCGTTTACTTACCATTTCTCATGCATTACGGTTCGACCACTCGAACACCTATACGGATTCTCCTCCACAGTGGCAGATATGTAAATACGGCGTTTACTTACCATTTCTCATGCATTAGGGTTCGAACATTCGAACACCTATGCGGATCCTCCTGCACAGTGGCAGATATGTAAATACGGTGTTTACTTACCATTCCTCATGCATTAGGGTTCGAACACTCTAACACCTATCCGGATTCTCCTTCACAGTGGCAGATATGTAAATACGGTGTTTACTTACCATTTCTCATACATTAGGGTTCGAACAATCGAGCACCTATACGGATTCTCCTGCACAGTGGTAGATATGTAAATACGGCATTTAGTTACCATTTCTCAGGCATTGGGGTTCGAACACCCAAACGGATTCTCCTGCACAGTGACAGATATGCAAATACGGCGTTTACTTACCATTTGAAGGCATTAGGGTTCGAACACTCGAACACCTATACGGATTCTCCTACATAGTGCCAAATATGTAAATACGGCGTTTCCTTACCATTTCCCACACATTAGGCTTCGAACACTCGAACGCATATACGAATTTTCCTACACAGTGAGAGATATGGAAATAAGGCGTTTACTTACCATTTCTCACGCATTAGGGTTCGAACACTCGACCACCTATACGGATTCTCCTGCACAGTGGCAGATATGTAAATACGGCGTTTACTTACCATTTTTGAGGCATTACGGTTCGAACAGTCGAACACCTATACGGATTCTTCTGCATAGTGGCAGATCTATAAATACGGCGTTTTCTTACCATTTCTCATGGATTACGGTTCGAACACTCGAACACCTATACGGATTCTCCTTTGCAGTGGCAGATATGTAAATACGGCGTTTACTTACAATTTCTCACGCATTACGGTTCAAACACTCGAACACCTATACGGATTCTCCCGCACAGTGGCAGATACGTAAATACGGCGTTTACTTACCCTTTCTCACGCATTAGGGTTCGAACACTGGAACACCTATACGGATTCTCCTGCAAAGTGGAAGATATGTAAATACGGCGTTTAAGTATAATTTCTAACGGATTACGGTTCGAACACTCGAACACCTACACGGATTCTCCTACACAGTGGCAGATATGTAAATACGGTGTTTACTAACCATTTCTCATGCATTACGGTTCGAACACTCGAACACCTATGCGGATTCTCCTGCACAGTGGCAGATATGTAAATACGGCGTTTACTTACCATTTTTGACGCATTACGGTTCGAACACTCGAACACCTATACGGATTCTCCTGCACAGTGGCGGATAAGTAAATACGGTGTTACTTTCCATTTCTCATACATTACGGTTCGAACAATCGAACACCTATACGGCTTCTCCAGCACAGTGGCAGATATGTAAATACGGCGTTTACTTACCATTTCTCATGCATTGGGGTTCGAACACTCGAACACCTATGCGGATTCTCCTGCACAGTGGCAGATATGTAAATACGGTGTTTACTTACCATTTCTCATGCATTAGGGTTCGAACACTCGAACACCTATACGGATTCTCCTGCACAGTGGCGGATAAGTAAATACGGTGTTACTTTCCATTTCTCATACATTACGGTTCGAACAATCGAACACCTATACGGCTTCTCCAGCACAGTGGCAGATATGTAAATACGGCGTTTACTTACCATTTCTCATGCATTGGGGTTCGAACACTCGAACACCTATGCGGATTCTCCTGCACAGTGGCAGATATGTAAATACGGCGTTTACTTACCATTTCAAATGCATTCGGATTCGAACACTCTAACACCTACACGGCTTCTCCTGCACAGTTGCATATACGTAAATACGGCGTTTACTTATCATTTCTCATGCATTAGGGTTCGAACAGTCGAACAACTATACGGATTCTCCTGCACAGTGGCAGATATGTAAATACGGCTTTCACTTACAATTTCTCACGCATTACGGTTCGAACACTCGAACACCTATACGGATTCTCCGGCACAGTGACAGATATATAAATACGGCGTTTACTTACCATTTCTCATGCATTAGGGTTCGAACACTGGAAGACCTATACGGATTCTCCTGCACAGTGGAAGATATGTAAATACGGCGTTTAGTTATAATTTCTAACACATTACGGTTCGAACACTCGAACGCCTATACGGATTCTCCTACACAGCGGGAGATATGTAAATACGGTGTATACTTGCACTTTCTCATGCATTAGGGTTCGAATACTCCAACACTTATACGGATTCTCCTGCACGGCGTCAGATATGTGAATACGGCATTTACTTACCATTTCTCATGCATTACGGTTCAAACACTTGAACAACTATGCGGATTCTCCTGCACAGTGGCAGATATGTAAATACGTTGTTTACTTACCATTTCTCATGCATTAGGGTTCGAACACTCGAACACCTATCCGGATTCTCCTGCACAGTGGCAGATATGTAAATACGGTGTTTACTCACCATTTCTCATACATTAGGGTTCGAACAATCGAACACCTATACGGATTCTCCTCCACAGTGGCAGATATGTGAATACGGCGTTTACTTACCATTTCTCACGCTTTAGGGTTCGAACACTCGAACACCTATACGGATTCTCCTGCACAGTGGCAGATATGTAAATACGGCGTTTACTTATCATCTTCCACGCATTAGGGTTCGAACACTCGAACACCTATACGGATTCTCCTTCACTGTGGCAGATGTTTAAATACGGCGTTTACTTACCATTTCTCACGCATTACGGTTCGAACACTCGAACACCTATACGGATTATCCTCCACAGTGGCAGATATGTAAATACGGCATTTACTTAGCATTTCCCACGCATTAGGGTTCGAACACTCGAACACCTATATGGATCTCCTGCACAGTGGCAGATATGTAAATACGGCGTTTACATAGCATTTTTGACGCATTATGGTTCGAACACTCGAACACCTATACGGATTCTTCTGCACAGTGGCAGATCTGTAAATACGGCGTTTTCTTACCATTTCTCAGGGATTAGGGTTCGAACACTCGAACACCTATACGGATTCTCCTACACGGTGGCAGATATGTAAATACGGCGTTTACTAACCATTTCTCATGCAGTAGGGCTCGAACACTCGAACACCTATACGGATTCTCCTGCACAGTGGCAGATATGTGAATACGGCGTTTACTTACCATTTCTGACGCATTACGGTTCGAACACACGAACACTTATACGGATTGTTCTGCACAGTGGCAGATCTGTAAGTACGGCGTTTTCTTACCAATTCTCATGCATTACGGTTCGAACACTCGAACACCTATACGGATTCTCCTGTACGGTGACAGATATGCAAATACGGCGTGTACTTACAGTTTCTCACGCATTACGGTTCGAACACTCGAACACCTATACGGATTCTCCTGCACAGTGGCAGATATGTAAATACGGCTTTTACTTACCATTTCTCATGCATTAGTGTTCGAACACTGGAACACCTATACGGATTCTCCTGCACAGTAGAAGATATGTAAATACGACGTTTATTTATAAATTCTAACACATTACGGTTTGAACACTCGAACACCTATACGGATTCTCCTACACAGTGGCAGATATCTAAATACGGCGTTTACTAACCATTTCTCATGCATTACGGTTCGAACACTCAAACACCTATACGGATTCTCCTGCACAGTGGCAGATATGTAAATACGGCGTTTACTTACCATTTCTCATGCAGTAGGGCACGAACACTCGAACACCTATACGGATTCTCCCACACAGTGGAAGATATGTAAATACGGCGTTTACTTACCCTTTCAAATGCATTCGGGTTCGAACACTCGAACACCTATACGGATTCTCCTGCACAGTTGCATATATGTAAATACGGCGTTTACTTATCATTTCTCATGCATTAGGGTTCGAACACTCGAACACCTACACGGATTCCCCTGCACAGTGGCAGATATGTAAATACGGCATTCACTTACAATTTCTCACGCATTACGGTTCGAACACTCGAACACCTATACGGATTCTCCGGCACAGTGGCAGATATGTAAATACGGCGTTTACTTACCATTTCTCATGCATTAGGGTTCGAACACTCGAACACCTATACGGATTCTCCTGCAGAGTGGCAGATATGTAAATATGGCGTTTACTTACCATTTCTCATGCATTACGGTTCAAACACTCGAACACCTATACGCATTCTCCTGCACAGTGGCAGATATGTAAATACGGCGTTTACCTACCATTTCTCATGCATTACGGTTCAAACACTCGAACACCTATACGGATTCTCCTGCCCAGTGGTAGATACGTAAATACGGCGTGTACTTACCATTTCTCATGCATTAGGGTTCGAACACTCGAACACCTATACGGATTCTCCTACACAGTGGCAGATATGTAAATACGGCGTTTACTAACCATTTCTCATGCATTACGGTTCGAACACTCAAACACCTATACGGATTTTCTGCATAGTGGCAGATATGTAAATACGGCGTTTACTTACCATTTCTCATGCAGTAGGGCTCGAACACTTGAACACCTATACGGATTCTCCTACACAGTGGCAGATATGTAAATACGGCGTTTACTAATCATTTCTCATGCATTACGGTTCGAACACTTGAACACCTATACGGATTCTCCTGCACAGTGGCAGATATGTGAATACGGCGTTTACTTACCATTTCTGACGCATTACGGTTCGAACACACGAACACCTATACGAATTCTTCAGCACAGTGGCAGATCTGTAAGTACGGCGTTTTCTTACCAATTCCCATGCATTACGGTTCGAACACTAGAACACTATACGGATTCTCCTGCACAGTGGCTGATATGTAAAAACGGCTTTTGCTTACCATTTCTCATGCATTAGTGTTTGAACACTGGAACACCTATACGGATTCTCCAGCACAGTAGAAGATATGTAAATACGACGTTTATTTATAAATTCTAAAACATTACGGTTCGAACACTCGAACACCTATTCGGATTCTCCTACACAGTGGCAGATATGTAAATACGGCGTTTACTAACCATTTCTCATGCATTACGGTTCGAACACTCAAACACCTATACGGATTCTCCTGCACAGTGGCAGATATGTAAATACGGCGTTTACTTACCATCTTCCACGCATTAGGGTTCGAACACTCGAACACCTATACGGATTCTCCTGCATAGTGGCAGATATGTAAATACGGCGTTTACTTACCATTTCTCACGCATTACGGTTCGAACACTCGAACACCTATACAAATTCTCCTCCACAATGGCAGATATGTAAATACGGCGTTTAGTTACCATTTCTCATGCATTAGGGTTCGAACATTCGAACACCTATGCAGATCATCCTGCACAGTGGCAGATAGGTAAATACGGTGTTTACTTGCCATTTCTCATGCATTAGGGTTCGAACACTCTAACACCTATCCGGATTCTCCTTCACAGTGGCAGATATGTAAATATGGTGTTTACTTACCATTTCTCATACATTAGGGTTCGAACAATCGAACACCTATACGGATTCTCCTGCACAGTGGTAGATATGTAAATACGGCATTTACTTACCATTTCTCATGCATTGGGGTTCGAACACCCATACGGATTCTTCTGCACAGTGACAGATATGCAAATACGGCGTTTACTTACCATTTGAAGGCATTAGGGTTCGAACACTCGAACACCTATACGGATTCTCCTACATAGTGGCAGATATGTAAATACGGCGTTTACTTACCATTTCCCACACATTAGGCTTCGAACACTCGAACACATATACGAATTTTCCTACACAGTGAGAGATATGGAAATACGGCGTTTACTTACCATTTCTCACGCATTAGGGTTTGAACACTCGACCACCTATACGGATTCTCCTGCACAGTGGCAGATATGTAAATACGGCGTTTACTTACCATTTTTGAGGCATTACGGTTCGAACCGTCGAACACCTATACGGATTCTTTTGCACAGTGGCAGCTCTATAAATACGGCGTTTTCTTACCATTTCTCATGGATTACGGTTCGAACACTCGAACACCCATACGGATTCTCCTGCGCAGTGGCAGATATGTAAATACGGCGTTTACTTACAATTTCTCACGCATTACGGTTCGAACACTCGAGCACCTATACGGATTCTCCCGCACAGTGGCAGATACGTAAATACGGCGTTTACTTACCCTTTCTCATGCATTAGGGTTCGAACACTGGAACACCTATACGGATTCTCCTGCAAAGTGGAAGATATGTATATACGGCGTTTACGTATAATTTCTAACGGATTACGGTTCGAACACTCGAACACCTATACGGATTCTCCTACACAGTGGCAGATATGTAAATACGGCGTTTACTAACCAATTCTCATGCATTACGGTTCGAACACTCGAACACCTATGCGGATTCTCCTGCACAGTGGCAGATATGTAAATACGGCGTTTACTTACCATTTTTGACGCATTACGGTTCGAACACTCGAACAGCTATACGGATTCTCCGGCACGGTGGCAGATATGTAAATACGGCGTTTACTTACCATTTCTCATGCATTACAGTTCGAACACACGAACACCTAAACGGATTCTCCTGCACAGTGACAGATATGTAAGTGCGGCGTTTACATACCATTTCTCATGCATTACGGTTCGAACACTCGAACACCTATACGGATTCCCCAGCACAGTGGCAGATATGTAAATACGGCGTTTACTTACCATTTCATATGCATTAGGGTTCGAACACTCGAACACGTATACGGATTCTCCTGCCCAGTGGCAGATATGTAAATACGACGTTTACTTACCATTTCTTATGCATTAGGGTTCGAACACCTATACAGATTCTCCTGCACAAGGGCAGATATGTAAATACGGCGCTTACTTACCATATCTCATGCATTAGGGTTCGAAAACTCGAACACCTATACGGTTTCTGCTGCACAGTGGCAGATACGTAAATACGGTGTTTACTTACCATTTCTCATGCATTAGGGTTCGAACACTCAAACACCTATGCGGATTCTCCGGAATAGTGGCAGATATGTACATATGGCGTTTACTTACCATTTCTCATGCTTTAGGGTTCAAACACTCGAACACCTATACGGATTCTCCTGCACAGTGGCAGATATGTAAATACGGTGTTTACTTACCATTTCTCATGCATTAGGGTTCGAACACTCGAACACCTATACGGATTCTCCTGCACAGTGGCGGATAAGTAAATACGGTGTTACTTTCCATTTCTTATACATTACGGTTCGAACAATCGAACACCTATACGGCTTCTCCAGCACAGTGGCAGATATGTAAATACGGCATTTACTTACCATTTCTCATGCATTGGGGTTCGAACACTCGAACACCTATGCAGATTCTCCTGCACAGTGGCAGATATGTAAATACGGCGTTTACTTACCATTTCAAATGCATTCGGGTTCGAACACTCGAACACCTATACGGCTTCTCCTGCACAGTTGCATATATGTAAATACGGCTTTTACTTATCATTTCCCATGCATTAGGGTTCGAACACTCGAACACCTATACGGATTCTCCTGCACAGTGGCAGATATGTAAATACGGCTTTTACTTACAATTTCTCACGCATTACGGTTCGAACACTCGAACACCTATACGGATTCTTCGGCACAGTGGCTGATATATAAATACGGCGTTTACTTACCATTTCTCATGCATTAGGGTTCGAACACTGGAACACCTATACGGATTCTCCTGCACAGTGGAAGATATGTAAATACGGCGTTTAGTTATAATTTCTAACACATTACGGTTCGAACACTCGAACGCCTATACGGATTCTCCTACACAGTGGGAGATATGTAAATACGGCGTATACTTGCACTTTCTCATGCATTAGGGTTCGAACACTCCAACATTTATACGGATTCTCCTGCACGGCGTTAGATATGTGAATACGGCGTTTACTTACCATTTCTCATGCATTATGGTTCAAACACTCGAACAACTATGCGGATTCTCCTGCACAGTGGCAGATATGTAAATACGTTGTTTACTTACCATTTCTCATGCATTAGGGTTCGAACACTCGAACACCTATCCGGATTCTCCTGCACAGTGGCAGATATGTAAATACGGTGTTTACTCACCATTTCTCATACATTAGGGTTCAAACAATCGAACACCTATACAGATTCTCCTGCACAGTGGCAGATATGTAAATACGGCGTTTACTTACCATTTCTCACGCTTTAGGGTTCGAACACTCGAACACCTATACGGATTCTCCTGCACAGTGGCAGATATGTAAATACGGCGTTTACTTACCATCTTCCACGCATTAGGGTTCGAACACTCGAACACCTATACGGATTCTCTTGCACAGTGGCAGATATGTAAATACGGCGTTTACTTACCATTTCTCACGCATTACGGTTCGAACAGTCGAACACCTATACGGATTCTCCTCCACAGTGGCAGATATGTAAATACGGCGTTTACTTAGCACTTCCCACGCATTAGGGTTCGAACACTCGAACACCTATACGGATCTCCTGCACAGTGGCAGATATGTAAATACGGCGTTTACATAGCATCTTTGACGCATTATGGTTCGAACACTCGAACACCTATACGGATTCTTCTGCACAGTGGCAGATCTGTAAATACGGCGTTTTCTTACCATTTCTCAGGGATTAGGGTTCGAACACTCGAACACCTATACGGATTCTCCAGCCCAGTGGCAGATATGTAAATACGGCGTTTACTTACCATTTCTCATGTATTAGGGTTCGAACATTCGAACACCTATACGGATTCTCCTCCAGAGTGGCAGATATGTAAATATGGCGTTTACTAACCATTTCTCATGCATTACGGTTCAAACACTCGAACACCTATACGCATTCTCCTGCACTGTGGCAGATATGTAAATACGGCGTTTATCTACCACATCTCATGCATTACGGTTCAAACACTCGAACACCTATACGGATTCTCCTGCCCAGTGGCAGATATGTAAATACGGCGTTTACTTACCATTTCTCATGCATTAGGGTTCGAACACTCGAACACCTATACGGATTCTCCTACACGGTGGCAGATATGTAAAGACGGCGTTTACTAACCATTTCTCATGCAGTAGGGCTCGAACACTCGAACACCTATACGGATTCTCCTGCACAGCGGCAGATATGTGAATACGGCGTTTACTTACCATTTCTGACGCATTACGGTTCGAACACACGAACACATATACGGATTGTTCTGCACAGTGGCAGATCTGTAAGTACGGCGTTTTCTTACCAATTCTCATGCATTACGGTTCGAACACTCGAACACCTATACGGATTCTCCTGCACGGTGACAGATATGCAAATACGGCGTTTACTTACAGTTTCTCACGCATTACGGTTCGAACACTCGAACACCTATACGGATTCTCCTGCAGAGTGGCAGATATGTAAATACGGCTTTTACTTACCATTTCTCATGCATTAGTGTTCGAACACTGGAACACCTATACGGATTCTCCTGCACAGTAGAAGATATGTAAATACGACGTTTATTTATAAATTCTAACGCATTACGGTTCGAACACTCGAACACCTATACGGATTCTTCTACACAGTGGCAGATATGTAAATACGGCGTTTACTAACCATTTCTCATGCATTACGGTTCGAACACTCAAACACCTATACGGATTCTCCTGCACAGTGGCAGATATGTAAATACGGCGTTTACTTACCATTTCTCATGCAGTAGGGCTCGAACACTCGAACACCTATACGGATTCTCCCACACAGTGGAAAATATGTAAATACGGCGTTTACTTACCCTTTCAAATGCATTCGGGTTCGAACACTCGAACACCTATACGGATTCTCCTGCATAGTTGCATATATGTAAATACGGCGTTTACTTATCATTTCTCATGCATTAGGGTTCGAACACTCGAACACCTATACGGATTCCCCTGCACAGTGGCAGATATGTAAATACGACGTTCACTTACAATTTCTTACACATTACGGTTCGAACACTCGAACACCTATACGGATTCTCCGGCACAGTGGCAGATATGTAAATACGGCGTTTACTTACCATTTCTCATGCATTAGGGTTCGAACACTGGAACACCTATACGGATTCTCATGCACAGTGGAAGATATGTAAATACGGCGGTTTACTTATAATTTCTAACACATTACGGTTCGAACACTCGAACACCTATACGGATTCTCCTACACAGTGGCAGATATGTAAATACGGCGTATACTTACACTTTCTCATGCGTTAGGGTTCGAACACTCGAACACTTATACGGATTCTCCTACACGGTGGCAGATATGTAAATACGGCGTTTACTTACCATTTCTCATGTATTACGGTTCGAACACTCGAACAACTATGCGGATTCTCCTGCACAGTGGCAGATATGTAAATACGTTGTTTACTTACCATTTCTCATGCATTACGGTTCGAACACTCGAACACCTATCCGGATTCTCCTGCCCAGTGGCAGATATGTAAATACGGCGTTTACTTACTATTTCTCATGCATTAGGGTTCGAACACTCAAACACCAATACGGATTCTCCTACAGAGTGGCAGATATGTAAATATGGCGTTTACTAACCATTTCTCATGCATTACGGTTCAAACACTCGAACACCTATACGCATTCTCCTACACAGTGGCAGATATATAAATACGGCGTTTACCTACCATTTCTCATGCATTACGGTTCAAACACTCGAACACCTATACGGATTCTCCTGCCCAGTGGCCGATATGTAAATACGGCGTTTACTTACCATTTCTCATGCGTTAGGGTTCGAACACTCGAACACCTATACGGATTCTCCTACACAGTGGCAGATATGTAAATACGGCGTTTACTAACCATTTCTCATGCAGTAGGGCTCGAACACTCGAACACCTATACGGATTCTCCCGCACAGTGGCAGATATGTGAATACGGCGTTTACTTACCATTTCTGACGCATTACGGTTCGAACACACGAACACTTATACAGATTGTTCTGCACAGTGGCAGATCTGTAAGTACGGCGTTTTCTTACCAATTCTCATGCATTACGGTTCGAACACTCGAACACCTATACGGATTCTCCTGCACGGTGACAGATATGCAAATACGGCGTTTACTTACAGTTTCTCACGCGTTACGGTTCGAACACTCGAACACCTATCCCGGGCGGGGGTGCGACTCCCCCCCGTTTTGGTTCGATATCGGGTCACTACAGTTCAGAGGACTCAAATGTCACGGTTCTTAATCTTGAACCAAAGAGTCCAATTCTGGCAAATCGTTTTTAAAGAAAAAACTGATTTTTGAAAAGAAATGCCAAACATAGACTGCTTTGCCAGATACAGAGTCGCCACCTAAATATTTTAAAATGGGGGAATTTAGGAAACCCTGACTCGGTGCCGAAGGCCACGTGTCCGTCATCACCAAAGCGGTCTTGGCTCGGGAGCTTGGGTACGATCGGGGAAGGTCAGCTATGAGCACCCCCTTTCGCCCGGTCCGAAGACCGGCCTCTACTAACCGTGATATCTTATTTTGAAAACCTTATATGTTCTTAAACCGGTTATTAGCCTAGAATTACTATGTTATGCGCACAGCAAACAAGTATAGACCAAATCGCCTAAGTTGGAAGAAAACATTTTATGTTTATTTTAAAAATGGTTTGCTACTCGCAAGTAGGCTAAAATGCAGGTTTTGCCACCCTCAAGTGGGCTTTTATAAAAGAAGGTTTTGCCACTATCTAGTGGGCTTAAAACTCACAATTTTAATGCATTGTCCCAATTTAGGTAATTCAACCTCCATCCACAGGCATTCAAGCAGTTATATCACATAAGCAGCTAGCCTCATGGTAATCATGCTATTATGGCAACACTCACACACATGCAAGGATGCTAAAGCATAAAAGCTCACCTAGTACTCCAAGCCAAAACAGAAGCTCATTAGAAATCCATGTATGGACCTAAGCATACTGAAATGTCTAATGCAACACATGCGAAGATGTAATCTAGGCAGGCTCGGCTATCCTAATCATGGCATGTGAAGTGCTACAAGTAACACATATTCAATTTTGGAAATTGAAATACAATGCAGTTTGTATGATGTACCGAGCCCGGTGCATGTAAACAAATGCATGGATGCACGCATGCATTGCATAAGGTATGCAAAAATAAATATGCCCTAATCTACCATCATAAGCAGGTAAATAAAAGGGAAGAAAGAAGTGGGGGTTGGAAGACATACACCCACTCACACACACTTATTACAATTTTGCCCTCACTCAGAGGGACCAAAAGAATATATAGAACCGAATAACTAATTAACTACGCAAGCTAATTAATTATTACAAATTAACTAAATTAACCAAATAAATTAATTAATCTAATTAAACAGTAAACCGCCTCGGGATGAGGGCCAAATGCAGCGCGCGCTCGGAACTGGCTCGGAACCGCACTGCCATGCACGGATTGCCTCTGTTTCCTCTGCTCTCCTCCTCAGAAAATTGCCAAAGTCCCAGGAGTGCCTCTCAGGGCACTGGGGATCACCACCGGCTGGGATGGGACACCACCGGCTGAAGGAGAAGGCCACCGGCTCAAAAAGAAGCCATCGGCTGTTTGTTGACTGCCGGTCGGCACTAAATAGTGCCGGCCGGCACTGAATGCCTGCAGAACCTGCAACTCACAGCAGCAGAGGACAACAACATGCATGGCAATATAATTCAAGCCATTTATGCACCAAACACATCCCTTATCATGTTAGTGACTCAAAGGGGCATGTGCCTCGATTCCCGGACCACCAATCACGCATTTCCATGCATGATGGCCCAAGGAACCAAGAATGCAACTTTGGTTTCAAATGCATGCAAACCAAACAAACCAAAGTCCCAATCCCCATCACCAACTCAAGGGACAAGGAATGCATGTTGATACAATGCAACCTAGTCATGTTATCTATCATGCAACATGGGTAATGCAATGCACTCATGCAAGCATACAAGCAAGCATGCAAGGTAAGCATGCAAACCAAATAGAGGATGGACTAAAACATGAATTAGGCCACCCCAAAAGGCCCAAAATCAGTGGCCAAAACCAAGGAAATGGGGGGGGGGGGGCTAAAATGCACACACACATGCATGCAATCATGGTCCAACACTTAGGCACAAACATGGCAACTCTCAAGCACACTTAAAGAGACCAAACATAGACAATGAGCATGCATTGTAAAGCTCTGAAATCATGTTATAGGAGGTTCCAAACCAACTAAATAAATCAACAAAGCATGCAACAATGCTCACACATTCACATACTTGAAGCATACAAGCCACAAAATGCAAAGAGGCTATATAATGCATGCTAGGATCGACTCAAACAACTTAAGACAGACCTAAAGCATGGCAAAATAAGCACAAAAGCTTCACAAATCTAAGCCTAAAACATGCTCGAACGAAGGCTAACAACCTAGGGCATATTAAGGCAATTACAAGGCATCACATGGTAGGTATGCTAAGCATGCACCAAACTGAAAAATACCCTTCTACAATACTGATGAGGGACCAAAAATATGACTACCCACAGTAGATGACAAGTCCCAAATCAATATACAAACATGCTCAAAATGCAATGCAAGATTAAGGCCCACAAAGGGGTATAACATGAAGTACCAAAAGGGTGCACCAAACAGCCAAAGACCCTTCATGAGACATGTAGAGGGGGGAAAAATAAGACACTTTTCAGGCCTGTGGAAGTCCCAAAAACAGAAGCATGGTAGGCTAAAGAAACATGCAAAATTACGGTAAATAGAAGAGATCATGAAGCAAATGCAAGATAGGAGTCCCAAACAGGGTTGAGCCCTTCTTCAATGTTGAAGAAGGGCTCAAAATGAGCCTACTTTCAGTTTACGTTATGCTCAAAAACAGATCACACATAGGCTAGAAATTGCATGCAAAAATGTAGCATATCAAGGAGTATTGAAGCAAGTGCACTGTGGAGGGCTCAAACAGGGTTGAGCCCTTAAACAAACATGAAGAATGGCTCAAAAGAGTACCCCTTTCAGTTAGGGTCGGAGCCCAAAACAGTAAGCAAATAGGGTAGAAAAATGTGACAAAAATGTGCTACAAAAGAGGGAAAATGATCTCACCCTTGAAGATTACCCTTTTGGTTGCTTCTTGGCTTGAGTTGCAGCACCTTTGGCCTCTGAAAAACTTCTCCAAGCTGCTGTGATGGAATAGTGGTGGTGGTGCTATGGATTGGTGAAGAAATGGCCCAAGGACAAGGGTGTTTGATGGTTGAATGGGAGAGATATAGTGAGAGATGAAGGGTTGTGTGTGTGTATATATCAGATATATCTATATATCTCTGGTTTTTTGTTCCAAACATCCAACCTTTTGCAATGGAGGGGGAGAGCTCCTTTTATAGAGCAATGAAATGGCATAAAGCTTCTCCAAGAAGCTATACAAAAGAGTCAAAGGGACCAAGGCTTATTCAAGAAGCTTGGACAGCTGGTAGGCTTCTTGAGGAAGCCAAGACAAGGGGTCAAGGCTTCCTCAAGAAGCCTTGAGCAAAGGGTGCACAAAAGGGGCCAAAAGGTGGTTAAAGGGTGCAAAATAGGCACATGTATGCACGTGGATCTGGTTCTGTGCATCCCAGCTGGCACAGCTGGTATGCACCAGGCTTGGAGGGTGGAAAGGGTGCAAATCGGCCAGAAAATTTGATCATCGGCCAAAATAAAGTGCCGGTCGGCACTATATATTGCCGGTCGGCAAAATATAGTGCCGATAGATGATTCTGAGGTCAAAAAAGTGCTGGTGGGTATGAAAATCGAAGCCCCGGAAGTTAGCTTTCCAATGGCGCAAACCTTGCATCAAAATTCCTTCTGTGCAAAAAGTTATGCCCTTTTCCGTGAAGTCGCGCAGACTCGATCCAACCGGGATGATGCCCAGCTTCAACCAATCATATCTCCTCCACCCTGACTTGGCTCTAGGAGATTCTTGAATGAAAAATGAAGCCCCGGAAGTCTTCTTTCCAATGGTGGTGGCCTCATAGCTCGACTCCAAGTATGCAATTGAATAAGCCTGATTCAGCGAGGGCTGCTCGACTCCCTTCTACCCAGATCTTTGCCGATCTTCTTCTTCAACCTGTTTTCTTCCCTCTTCTCCTCTTTTCTTCAATTCTAAACCTCTAAACAAAGTGTTTTGAAAGACTTGCCCCTCTCCTTGCTGAAGAAACCGGACCTGTGCCCTGCACATCTTTCAACACCGAGCAAACCATCAGTAATGCCCAAGTCTTAAGGGCGGTCAAAAATGGGGTGTCTACAATTGCCCCTCTTTGACAGAACTCGAAAGTCATAACAATGACGGGAGTGAATGTCAAAGCTCAGAGACGACCCATTTTTGACAAGGCCGAAGACTTGGACAAACAAGCAAAATACTAATAAATAAATGGTTGTGCCCTCAGGCTACCTACGTATCCCTTTGCAAGGAATCAAACCAGCGTAGTTCAGGGGCAGGATGCAAATGATATGAAGGAAGACTTTGATAATTGGACTTACACGCAACGCGAAGCCGGTTTGTATGCAAAACAATGCAATGTACTAACAGGTATAGGTAAGGTGCGCAAGATAGCGCGAATGAAATGCTGAGGAAGGAACAAAGAGAGAAACATAGGGACTTATCCCAGTGTTTCGGAGCGGTTTAAGCATTAGAACGTATTCCGAATGCTTTTGACCGAAGAAGGAGAAACATAGGGACGTATCCCGGTGTTTCAGAATGATGTGAGCATTGGAACGTGTTCCGAACGCTTGTAACCAAAGAGGGAGAAGCATAGGGACGCATCCCAGTGTTTCGGAATAAGGAGAAAAAGCATAGGGACGTGTCCCGGTAAGAAAAGAGAAACGTAGGGACGCATCCCGGTGTTTGGAAAGGAAGAAAAGACATAGGGACGTATCCCGGTGTCTAGGGACGTATCCCAATGGTTAGGGACGTGTCCCAGGGTTTAGGGACGTATCCCAGGGATTAGGGACGTATCCCAAAGGTTAGGGACGCATCCCAAGGATTAGGGACGTATCCCAAAGATTAGGGACGTATCCCAAAGATTACGGAGAGAAGATAGAAGAAACATAGGGACGTATCCCGGTGTTTCAGAAAGAAGGTGAAGAAACCTAGGGACGTATCCCGGTGTTTCGAAAACAGAGTGTGCATAACAATGCGATTGAAATGTGCATCACAATGCAAGTAAAGGGGGTGCGTAACAATGCAATTTAGAGTAATCATAACAATGCTATGAAAGTACAAACACATGTAAGTAAAGAACACGCAACAACGTGTACAATGTGTGTGATAGGAAAATTGAACATGTGAGTAAAACGATGTACGTATGCAAGCAATGTGTAATGAAATCTGAAAATACATATGTAAGTAAAGCATGCAGTCGCTCAGGCAATGTGTAATGAGACTGGAAATTGAACACATGTAAGTAAAGCAAGCGGTCAACGCGAGCAATGTGTATGAAAAGGAACTTGAACACATGTAAGTAAAGCGATGCACGTATGCACGCAATGTGTATAAAAAGGAACTTGAACACATGTAAGTAAAGCGATGCACGTATGCACGCAATGTGTATGAAAAGGAACTTGAACACATGTAAGTAAAGCGATGCACGTATGCACGCAATGTGTATAAAAAGGAACTCGAACACATGTAAGTAAAGCGATGCACGTATGCACGCAATGTGTATAAAAAGGAACTCGAACACATGTAAGTAAAGCGATGCACGTATGCACGCAATGTGTATGAAAAGGAACTCGAACACATGTAAGTAAAGCGATGCACGTATGCACGCAATGTGTATAAAAAGGAACTCGAACACATGTAAGTAAAGCGATGCACGAACACATGTAAGTAAAGCGATGCACGTATGCACGCAATGTGTATAAAAAGGAACTCGAACACATGTAAGTAAAGCGATGCACGTATGCACGCAATGTGTATGAAAAGGAACTTGAACACATGTAAGTAAAGCGATGCACGTATGCACGCAATGTGTATAAAAAGGAACTCGAACACATGTAAGTAAAGCGATGCACGTATGCACGCAATGTGTATAAAAAGGAACTTGAACACATGTAAGTAAAGCGATGAACGTATGCACGCAATGTGTATAAAAAGGAACTTGAACACATGTAAGTAAAGCGATGCACGCAATGTGTATGGAGACTGGAAATATAATGTGCATAACGATGCAGGTGTAACGGTGCATAACAATGCAAGTGGAACGTGCGTGACAACGCATATTTGAAACAAAATGCCGAATAAGGGAATATAAGCCTTAACGAGACCAATTCAAACACAACCTTCGATTTACCTTTCGGAGGGGTTTGCAACACATTCAGCTCAAAAACGGGCACACCCTGTTCATATTAGAGAGAGATAACATCTGTTGCTGCTTTAATCGCCATTCTGACTTGAAGCAGGCTTACTCTTGGGATAGAGGCACGCTCATTCTTCGAAACGCTGGGTACATCCGGAATACAATCCCAGAGTTGGCTGAAGGTGAAACACACTCAGATGCTTCGATTTTCCCTCTTTTCTTTTGCTTTGCAGTCTGGAACCTATATAGCTTCAGATAGATCCTGCTTTTATTGTTCACACTTATCGGGGTTGAACCCTGTGGTTTTCGAAAGAACAAATTCCCTTTTTGCACAAATGTGGAGAATGGCACAGCACTCTGAGCACAAGATGATTTTTTTTTTGAAATTAAGAAATGAGTTCTTAACCGGGTATTGAGCCTATGACTGAACACAGCGAAAAAGACTCAACAACGGAAAACAAAAGGTAAGAACCTAAACACAAACACAGACACTTGAAACGACTCAAAACAAGAATCGAGATAAAACAAAAAGACACGACACTCAGACATGCACGGGGAGCCTGTTTCACCGGGTAGTATTTCCCACCCTTTCTCATTTGTGATTCTCACATCACTCGGCCCCTCAAGCTCTATTTTTCACGAAAAAGCCCTTTTCTCACTTTTTCCCTCAACGCACATCTCTCTATTCTTTAATCTCTCATTTTTCAATCCCTCCCCTGGGTGGTTGATGGATAAACAGGAAGTTGTGGGCTCTTGCCCCTGGTATTCTACCAGATTTTCATTCTTGTTCACGACAATGAGTTTCTCCCATAGAGGGGCTGCGCTATAACTGGGTGTGTAGCAAATCTACAGCTGACATCGGTTGGACAATGATCTGCTGGGGAGTTTGGGACATGGTTAGATTTGTCCAAATGAGGAAGTGGAACATCTTGATCCATTCCAATTCGTGCTTCGCACTTGGCTTGATACGTTGTTGCTCGGAGGATGTGAGAGCTTTCTGCCCTTTTGCTGTTAGCTTCAGTTGTGCCCTCTTCTGGCAGGTAGAGTGCCCTTCTTGGCGAGTATGTTGACAATGGGGAAAAGACAGAACACCTGACTCAAATGTGCCCCTAGTTCATCATTTTGACCATTTTTTGTTTTGGTTTTCTACTAAAAACCATTTTGACCAACATGAGAGTTAGATTAACATGCTTGTTCGATTTTTGATTTTGAAATCATGCAAGTTAGGTTATGAGCACTGAAAATTTTCCTTTTTTGGGTCCAAGAAATGGTCCAGTTTTAGAAAAGATGGAATAATTTTCGAGAGAATAGTCAACCTCAGTAAAAATTCTCAAAACTATTTTGCAAACGGCCAATGCTTAACAAGCGCGGCATCTACCCTCGAGATGCGCAACCTCGAACCCATAATAATGGAAAATTGCCCCTTGTCTGAAGGACACTGCGGCGTTTTGAATGGCAACGGAAAGTTGCCCCTTGTTTGGATGGCACCGCGGCGTATTGAATGGCAACGGAAAGTTGCCCCTTGTTTGAAATGGCATCTGCGGCATTTTGAATGGCAACGGGAAAGTTGCCCCTTGTTTGGATAGCACCGCAGCGCATTGTAGTCAGTCCTCTGAGCGACAAACATGACCAGACTCTCAGATACAGAGAAGGCAAAGATGATCAAAACCATCACATGGACAGAGTCGAATTTGAATTGTTTATAACGGCTGGACTTCAGAGTGAAGTTGCCTACGTATCCCAAACATGGGAATCAAGCCTTACGTAGTTCGGGGTTTAAGGTACACTCGGGTATTTAACCTCTCCTTTTTTATGCTCTAACTTTTGCCAAGACGCCCGTTGCAGGTTTTCGACCTTGCTAGCTTTGTTTTTCATTTCTTTTCATTTCTTTTTTTTTATCTTTCTTTTTTCATTTTTTTCGCATTTGCGTTTATTTTTCTTCTTTTCATTACATTTCTTTTTTTTGTATATTTTTTTGCATTTTTTTTTTCTTTTTCTTTTTTTTTTGTGTTTTTCTTTGCTCTAACTTTTGCCTGGGTCGCCCTTCCGGGTTTTCGGCCCAGCGAGCCTCTCAAAGGGTAAAAGTGTAAACAAGTCCATGCCAAATGGTTTTGAGATTGAAGCCCTCTGTATCCAGGAGAGTGGCTGTTGTATCGATTTGCAGAAGGATCCATCTTCGGCTCTTCGAGCACATCTGATATTTTTTGCCCCTAGTTCAAAGGGTACTTCTGTTCTAGCTTTGCAAGCTTCTTCTGATCTTCTGATCTTCTTGATCCGACTTTCTTGCCTCTAATTCATGGGCTGCTTTGAATCTGGCCACACAGGCCCTCACATCATGATTGTCCTTTGAACGTTCTGAATCCAAGTTCAAGATTTGAAAGCAAAGGGGTTGAGTCTCAAGGCCGAGAGCGATCCTAAGCTGCACAATCTCAAGAGCGATTCCACACATGTCTTCGCAGGACCGCGCAAACATTTTTTTGAAAGTTTTTAAGAAAGTGACAAATCGCTCGTGCTAAAGACAGTGTAGAACCAATCTGGATCAAAGCTAGGGTCCTTCTCAGTACTCACACTAACAAGCATGATCTCAATCATTAAGGGCTTAGCACGCCTCTCTTTCTCTCAAATTGATCAAATTTTTCAAATCCCGAGGAATTCCTTCCTCTTCGTTTTCCACCGCAGTGTTCAAAAAGCTTTTGGAAAACTTAGGTCGATGCAATGAATTCAAGGGCACAGAAAAGACACAGCTTCTAGTCAAATACTGCCATCTCATTTGGAATTTCTGGTACAACTGGCACACGGCAGAAGCAAACACAAGAGTGTGAAAATTACTGCTGTTCCATTCAAATCTGTTGGCACAACTGGCTCCCTCGGCAGAAACAGACTCAAAAGAAAGTGAAAAGACAAACACAAAACAAAATAGTGAGATTCGAGGTAATATCCCTGGAATCACCCAACTCCAATACAACAGGACTGACTCGAAACCACCACAAGACAGACCCAAAACAAAAAGACTGACTCAAAACAAGAGACAAACTCGAAATAACACAACAAGACTGACCCAATACCCAAGTCAGAATGTACAAAAACCAGCATTCACAAATGCTCAAAACGGTGCGTGCCATACGCCACATCTGGAGTAAACTGAGCGCCGCTCTCGCAGGTGGTCCATCCCCTGATCACATCACATTATCCCCCCACAGGTTCACTGATCAAGTGTCGATAGACTTTGCAGAGCTTGGTGCGGGGATGACCCCATTGTCAATCAAATTTTGTATCTCGTGGCGGAGACGGATGCAACCGTCGGTGTCATGACCGGTTTGTTGATGGAAAGCACAGTACTTAGCCGGGTCATGCCTTGCAGGGAGAGGATCGGGTAGGGGGCCGTTGTTCTAACGGTTTCAGATGTCCTTTCCTGAGTAGGACCCCTAAAGCCTTAGACAAAGGCATAAAGAGTGGGGTGAAGACCCTCTTGCCTCGAGGTAGATAGTCTGAAGTTCGGGGGTTTGAAGTGGGCGCACCAACAAAGGGGGTGGCTGCTCTTGGTGTGGTGGTGGTGACCATGCCCACGTCTGAAGTCCTAGCAGCTGCATCACCACCGGTGGTTGCATTCGAACTGCGGTTGAATGCACCTCTTGGGCTGCTCTCGGTCTTGGTCAATCAGACCCTGCTTCATCGCATCCTCGATCTGTACTCCCATCTCATGTAGATCTAAAAAGGTGGGAAAGGGGAGCACAATCATCTTTTGCATAAGCTTGGGTTGGAGGTTGCGCACAACCATCCGTATTTGATCCTTATCCGTTGGCCTAATGGTCATCATTGAGGCCTTTGCTCTCCATCGGGTCACAAATTCAGAGAGCTTTCCTTAACCTCTTGTCTCGTCGTCTTGAGATCACGGGTTGTAATCTCGATTTGTGTGTTATAC
Source organism: Camellia granthamiana (assembly GCA_036172215.1). NCBI lineage: Eukaryota > Viridiplantae > Streptophyta > Magnoliopsida > Ericales > Theaceae > Camellia > Camellia granthamiana. The sequence continues at coordinate 113,038 of JAXFYN010000688.1, forward strand.
GAGTATTGTAAAACGAAGGCCTCTGCCATCTCATCCCAATTCCTCTTAACATCGTCTTCCAACTTGGCATACCAGATGGCCGCCACACCCGACAGGGTCCGGCCGAACAGAGACAGCTTCTGTAATCTGGTGAGGCCCATCGGCCTTAAGATATCTGAAAAACAATCTCAGGTGCACCATGGGGTCCCCGGACCCATCAAATCGGTCAATTTGAGGCATCTTGAACCGATCTGGCAGCGTCACGGCTGTGTCCGTATATCCATCCTCGATATCGGGAATAGACCTGACTCCTTGGGATTTCTTAAACATTTTCTCCAACTTACTCAGCTTCAGCGCTGTGGGGTCTACTTCGAACTCAAAGGGAGAGTCCGGTGCATTGATAGGCGTGGGCGCCTTGGATAGTTGCGGTAGAATCGGGGGGCGGAGCTGGCCCGACTGGAATGTCCGTATCTGCCTGGACATTTGGTGTCTCTCCGGGTGTTGGAGCTCCTGGTGGGGGAGGAGCTTGATGTGAAGTAGATACTCCAGTTTGCTGTTCTAACCTGGCAATTGTCTCTGCCTGTTGGGCTATGACCACAGCCTGTTGCTTGGCGAATTCTGCTTGACGGACAGCGTCTTGCTGCATGGCTTTCATACTATCCTGGAGTTGGCGCACCATCTCTTCCAAACTTGACATATTGTCCTGATCTAACTAAGCAATCGGTATATCTGTGTCTGCAGTAGGCTTGGAAATCTCAACCCGACTGCTCAAAGGTCACTGATCTGGTAGCTGTTATACTGGCGGTCTGTGCCTAACTAGCCTTCTCTGGCCCTGATTACCCTTGAACTGAGTCTCTGACTTGACAAAGTCTATCAGCACAAATCCAATGTACCCGGGAGATAGTGGAGCCTTCTGAAGCTATGGTTCCAAGACTACCTAGCAAAAGAGAAAACAGACAACATCTCAGCTCAACTTCACCAAAACAGATACGAGCAGAGCTGAACGACTGTGTTCTATTACTGATGACTGTTCCCCGAAATCACTGCCCCAAATCTGAATCTGATACCCGCAGATATAACTGATTCTCAAAAATACTAATACTGGTGCCCGTAGGCCGGATACCCAGACCTGCAAACTGGTATATGCATTCCCTGTAGAGATACACTCTAAAAGCACATAGCAAGTAAATGAGAGCCAATACACCCCTATGTTGGGGTAGGTTTTCCCTGTCCTATTTTGTCAGGAGCTAGGGTTTTACTACGCACGCAGCGGTTTTAAATAACCTAACATCGGGTAAGCAACCTGTCCTAGTTTGGAATGGGCACTATGGATTCCGAATATGCACTAGGTCGAATGGTCGAAAAGGGTGCCCCGGTAAAACCGGGGTTTGTGTTCCCATACTGGCAGAGCCCGCAACCGGTCAGCCTTATGGACATGCCTTGACAAGACAAGCCTCCGGCAAACCGCTCAGGAATAGCAGATGGCCAACACGGTGTCCTAGGCGCACCAATGCACATGCAATGCAAAGAAACACATATGTGTAGTCAAAACAGGATATCACGAGTTCGAATCAAGCTCTCTAAATTTCCCCAGCAGAGTCGCCAGAAACTGTAGACGTCCCTGAACGCATCCCGGGCGGGGGTGCGACTCCCCCCCGTTCTGGTTCGATATCGGGTCACTACAGTTCAAAGGACTCAAATGTCACGGTTCTTAATCTTGAACCAAAGAGTCCAATTCTGGCAAATCGTTTTTAAAGAAAAAACTGATTTTTGAAAAGAAATGCCAAACATGGACTGCTTTGCCAGATACAGAGTCGCCACCTAAATATTTTAAAATGGGGGAATTTAGGAAACCCTGACTCGGTGCCGAAGGCCACGTGTCCGTCATCACCAAAGCGGTCTTGGCTCGGGAGCTTGGGTATGATCGGGGAAGGTCAGCTATGAGCACCCCCTTTCGCCCGGTCCGAAGACCGGCCTCTACTAACCGTGATATCTTATTTTGAAAACCTTATATGTTCTTAAACCGGTTATTAGCCTAGAATTACTATGTTATGCGCACAGCAAACAAGTATAGACCAAATCGCCTAAGTTGGAACAAAACATTTTATGTTTATTTTAAAAATGGTTTGCTACTCGCAAGTAGGCTAAAATGTAGGTTTTGCCACCCTCAAGTGGGCTTTTATAAAAGAAGGTTTTGCCACTATCTAGTGGGCTTAAAACTCACAATTTTAATGCATTGTCCCAATTTAGGTAATTCAACCTCCATCCACAGGCATTCAAGCAGTTATATCACATAAGCAGTTAGCCTCATGGTAATCATGCTATTATGGCAACACTCACACACATGCAAGGATGCTAAAGTATAAAAGCTCACCTAGTACTCCAAGCCAAAACAGAAGTTCATTAGAAATCCATGTATGGACCTAAGCATACTGAAATGTCTAATGCAACACATGCGAAGATGTAATCTAGGCAGGCTCGGCTATCCTAATCATGGCATGTGAAGTGCTACAAGTAACACGTATTCAATTTTGGAAATTGAAATACAATGCAGTTTGTATGATGTACCGAGCCCGGTGCATGTAAACAAATGCATGGATGCACGCATGCATTGCATAAGGTATGCAAAAATAAATATGCCCTAATCTACCATCATAAGCAGGTAAATAAAAGGGAAGAAAGAAGTGGGGGTTGGAAGACATACACCCACTCACACACACTTATTACAATTTTGCCCTCACTCAGAGGGACCAAAAGAATATACAGAACCGAATAACTAATTAACTACGCAAGCTAATTAATTATTACAAATTAACTAAATTAACCAAATAAATTAATTAATCTAATTAAACAGTAAACCGCCTCGGGATGAGGGCCAAATGCAGCGCGCGCTCGGAACTGGCTCGGAACCGCACTGCCATGCACGGATTGCCTCTGTTTCCTCTGCTCTCCTCCTCAGAAAATTGCCAAAGTCCCAGGAGTGCCTCTCAGGGCACTGGGGATCACCACCGGCTGGGATGGGACACCACCGGCTGAAGGAGAAGGCCACCGGCACAAAAAGAAGCCATCGGCTGTTTGTTGACTGCCGGTCGGCACTAAATAGTGCCGGCCGGCACTGAATGCCTGCAGAACCTGCAACTCACAGCAGCAGAGGACAACAACATGCATGGCAATATAATTCAAGCCATTTATGCACCAAACACATCCCTTATCATGTTAGTGACTCAAAGGGGCATGTGCCTCGATTCCCGGACCACCAATCACGCATTTCCATGCATGATGGCCCAAGGAACCAAGAATGCAACTTTGGTTTCAAATGCATGCAAACCAAACAAACCAAAGTCCCAATCCCCATCACCAACTCAAGGGACAAGGAATGCATGTTGATACAATGCAACCTAGTCATGTTATCTATCATGCAACATGGGTAATGCAATGCACTCATGCAAGCATACAAGCAAGCATGCAAGGTAAGCATGCAAACCAAATAGAGGATGGACTAAAACATGAATTAGGCCACCCCAAAAGGCCCAAAATCAGTGGCCAAAACCAAGGAAATGGGGGGGGGGGGGGCTAAAATGCACACACACATGCATGCAATCATGGTCCAACACTTAGGCACAAACATGGCAACTCTCAAGCACACTTAAAGAGACCAAACATAGACAATGAGCATGCATTGTAAAGCTCTGAAATCATGTTATAGGAGGTTCCAAACCAACTAAATAAATCAACAAAGCATGCAACAATGCTCACACATTCACATACTTGAAGCATACAAGCCACAAAATGCAAAGAGGCTATATAATGCATGCTAGGATCGACTCAAACAACTTAAGACAGACCTAAAGCATGGCAAAATAAGCACAAAAGCTTCACAAATCTAAGCCTAAAACATGCTCGAACGAAGGCTAACAACCTAGGGCATATTAAGGCAATTACAAGGCATCACATGGTAGGTATGCTAAGCATGCACCAAACTGAAAAATACCCTTCTACAATACTGATGAGGGACCAAAAATATGACTACCCACAGTAGATGACAAGTCCCAAATCAATATACAAACATGCTCAAAATGCAATGCAAGATTAAGGCCCACAAAGGGGTATAACATGAAGTACCAAAAGGGTGCACCAAACAGCCAAAGACCCTTCATGAGACATGTAGAGGGGGGAAAAATAAGACACTTTTCAGGCCTGTGGAAGGCCCAAAAACAGAAGCATGGTAGGCTAAAGAAACATGCAAAATTACGGTAAATAGAAGAGATCATGAAGCAAGTGCAAGATAGGAGTCCCAAACAGGGTTGAGCCCTTCTTCAATGTTGAAGAAGGGCTCAAAATGAGCCTACTTTCAGTTTACATTATGCTCAAAAACAGATCACACATAGGCTAGAAATTGCATGCAAAAATGTAGCATATCAAGGAGTATTGAAGCAAGTGCACTGTGGAGGGCTCAAACAGGGTTGAGCCCTTAAACAAACATGAAGAATGGCTCAAAAGAGTGCCCCTTTCAGTTAGGGTCAGAGCCCAAAACAGTAAGCAAATAGGGTAGAAAAATGTGACAAAAATGTGCTACAAAAGAGGGAAAATGATCTCACCCTTGAAGATTACCCTTTTGGTTGCTTCTTGGCTTGAGTTGCAGCACCTTTGGCCTCTGAAAAACTTCTCCAAGCTGCTGTGATGGAATAGTGGTGGTGGTGCTATGGATTGGTGAAGAAATGGCCCAAGGACAAGGGTGTTTGATGGTTGAATGGGAGAGATATAGTGAGAGATGAAGGGTTGTGTGTGTGTATATATCAGATATATCTATATATCTCTGGTTTTTTGTTCCAAACATCCAACCTTTTGCAATGGAGGGGGAGAGCTCCTTTTATAGAGCAATGAAATGGCATAAAGCTTCTCCAAGAAGCTATACAAAAGAGTCAAAGGGACCAAGGCTTATTCAAGAAGCTTGGACAGCTGGTAGGCTTCTTGAGGAAGCCAAGACAAGGGGTCAAGGCTTCCTCAAGAAGCCTTGAGCAAAGGGTGCACAAAAGGGGCCAAAAGGTGGTTAAAGGGTGCAAAATAGGCACATGTATGCACGTGGATCTGGTTCTGTGCATCCCAGCTGGCACAACTGGTATGCACCAGGCTTGGAGGGTGGAAAGGGTGCAAACCGGCCAGAAAATTTGATCATCGGCCAAAATAAAGTGCCGGTCGGCACTATATATTGCTGGTCGGAAAAATATAGTGCCGATAGATGATTCTGAGGTCAAAAAAGTGCCGGTGGGTATGCAAATCGAAGCCCCAGAAGTTAGCTTTCCAATGGCGCAAACCTTGCATCAAAATTCCTCCTGTGCAAAAAGTTATGCCCTTTTCCGTGAAGTCACGCAGACTCGATCCAACCGGGATGATGCCCAGCTTCAACCAATCATATCTCCTCCACCCTGACTTGGCTCTAGGAGATTCTTGAATGAAAAATGAAGCCCCGAAAGTCTTCTTTCCAAAGGTGGTGGCCTCATAGCTCGACTCCAAGTATGCAATTGAATAAGCCTGATTCAGCGAGGGCTGCTCGACTCCCTTCTACCCAGATCTTTGCCGATCTTCTTCTTCAACTTGTTTTCTTCCCTCTTCTCCTCTCTTTTCTTCAATTCTAAACCTCTAAACAAAGTGTTTTGAAAGACTTGCCCCTCTCCTTGCTGAAGAAACCGGACCTGTGCCCTGCACATCTTTCAACACCGAGCAAACCATCAGTAATGCCCAAGTCTTAAGGGCGGTCAAAAATGGGGTGTCTACACTTACCATTTCTCATACATTAGGGTTCGAACACTCGAACACCTATACGGATTCTCCTGCACAGTGGCAGATATGTAAATACGGCGTTTACTTACCATTTCTCACGCTTTAGGGTTCGAACACTCGAACACCTATACGGATTCTCCTGCACAGTGGCACACAGTGGCAGATATGCAAATACGGCGTTTACTTACCATCTTCCACGCATTAGGGTTCGAACACTCGAACACCTACACAGATTCTCCTGCACAGTGTTAGATATGTAAATACGGCGTTTACTTACCATTTCTCACGCATTACGGTTCGAACACTTGAACACCTATACGGATTCTCCTCCACAATGGCAGATATGTAAATACGGCGTTTACTTACCATTTCCCACGCTTTAGGGGTGCGAACAATCGAACACCTATACGGATCTCCTGCACAGTGGCAGATATGTAAATACGGCGTTTACATACCATTTTTGACGCATTATGGTTCGAACACTCGAACACCTATACGGATTCTTCTGCACAGTGGCAGATCTGTAAATACGGCGTTTTCTTACCATTATACAGGGATTAGGGTTCGAACACTCGAACACCTATACGGATTCTCCTGCCCAGTGGCAGATATGTAAATACGGCGTTTACTTACCATTTCTCATGCATTAGGGTTCGAACACTCGAACACCGATACGGATTTTCCTGCAGAGTGGCAGATATGTAAATATGGCGTTTACTAACCATTTCTCATGCATTACGGTTCAAACACTCGAACACCTATACGCATTCTCCTGCACAGTGGCAGATATGTAAATACCGGCGTTTACCTACAATTTCTCATGCATTACGGTTCAAACACTCAAACACCTATACGGATTCTCCTGCCCAGTGGCAGATATGTAAATACGGCGTTTACTTACCATTTCTCATGCATTAGGGTTCGAACACTCGAACACCTATACGGATTCTCCTACACAGTGGCAGATATGAAAATACGGCGTTTACTAACCATTTCTCATGCATTACGGTTCGAACACTCAAACACCTATACGGATTCTCCTGCACAGTGGCAGATATGTAAATACGGCGTTTACTTACCATTTCTGACGCATTACGGATCGAACACACGAACACCTATACGAATTCTGCTGCACAGTGGCAGATCTGTAAGTACGGCGTTTTCTTACCAATTCTCATGCATTATGGTTCAAACACTCGAACACCTATACGGATTCTCCTGCACAGTGGCAGATATGTAAATACGGCTTTTACTTACCATTTCTCATGCATTAGTGTTCAAACACTGGAACACCGATACGGATTCTCCTGCACAGTAGAAGATATGTAAATACGACGTTTATTTATAAATTCTAACACATTATGGTTCGAACACTCGAACACCTATACGGATTCTCCTACACAGTGGCAGATATGTAAATACGGCGTTTACTAACCATTTCTCATGCATTACGGTTCGAACACTCAAACACCTACACGGATTCTCCTGCACAGTGGCATATATGTAAATACGGCGTTTACTTACCCTCTTCCACGCATTAGGGTTCGAACACTCGAACACCTATATGGATTCTCCTGCACAGTGGCAGATATGTAAATACGGCGTTTACTTACCATTTCTCACGCATTACGGTTCGAACACTCGAACACCTATACGGATTCTCCTCCACAGTGACAGATACGTAAACACGGCGTTTACATACCATTTCCCACGCATTAGGGTTCGAACACTAGAACACCTATACGGATCTCCTGCACAGTGGCAGATATGTAAATACGGCGTTTACATACCATTTTTGACGCATTATGGTTCGAACACTCGAACACCAATACGGATTCTTCTGCACAGTGGCAGATCTGTAAATAAGGCGTTTTCTTACCATTTCTCAGGGATTAGGGTTCGAACACTCGAACACCTGTACGGATTCTCCTGCACAGTGGCAGATATGTAAATACGGCGTTTACTTACCATTTCTCATGCATTAGGGTTCGAACACTCGAACACCTATATATATTCTCGTACAGAGTGGCAGATATGTAAATATGGCGTTTACTAACCATTTCTCATGCATTACGGTTCAAACACTCGAACACCTATACGCATTCTCCTGCACAGTGGCAGATATGTAAATACGGCGTTTACCTACCATTTCTCATGCATTACGGTTCAAACACTCGAACACCTATACGGATTCTCCTGCCGAGTGGCAGATATGTACATACGGCGTTTACATACCATTTCTCGTGCATTAGGGTTCGAACACTCGAACACTTATACGGATTCTCCTACACAGTGGCAGATATGTAAATACGGCGTTTCCTAACCATTTCTCATGCAGTAGGGCTCGAACACTCGAACACCTATACGGATTCTCCTGCACAGTGGCAGATATGTGAATACGGCGTTTACTTACCATTTCTGACGCATTACGGTTCGAACACACGAACACTTATACGGATTCTTCTGCACAGTGGCAGATCTGTAAGTACGGCGTTTTCTTACCAATTCTCATGCATTACGGTTCGAACACTCGAACACCTATACGGATTCTCCTGCAAGGTGACAGATATGCAAATACGGCGTTTACTTCCAATTTCTCACGCATTACGGTTCGAACACTCGAACACCTATACGGATTCTCCTGCACAGTGGCTGATATGTAAATACGGCTTTTACTTACCATTTCTCATGCATTAGTGTTCGAACACTGGAACACCCATACGAATTCTCCTGCACAGTAGAAGATATGTAAATACGACGTTTATTTATAAATTCTAACACATTACGGTTCGAACACTCGAACACGTATACGAATTCTCCTACCCAGTGGCAGATATGTAAATACGGCGTTTACTAACCATTTCTCATGCATTACGGTTCGAACACTCAAACTCCTATACGGGTTCTCCTGCACAGTGGCAGATATGTAAATACGGCGTTTACTTACCATTTCTCATGAAGTAGGGCTCGAACACTCGAACACCTATACGGATTCTCCCACACAGCGGAAGATATGTAAATACGGCGTTTACTTACCCTTTCAAATGCATTCGGGTTCGAACACTCGAACACCTATACGGATTCTCCTGCACAGTTGCATATATGAAAATACGACGTTTACTTATCATTTTCATGCATTAGGGTTCGAACACTCGAACACCTATACGGATTCTCCTGCACAGTGGCAGATATGTAAATACGGCGTTCACTTACAATTTCTCACGCATTACGGTTCGAACACTCGAACACCTATACGGATTCTCCGGCACAGCGGCAGATATGTAAATACGGCGTTTACTTACCATTTCTCATGCATTAGGGTTCGAACACTGGAACACCTATACGGATTCTCCTGCACAGTGGAAGATATGTAAATACGGCGTTTATATATAAGTTCTAACACATTACGGTTCGAACACTCGAACGCCTATACGGATTCTCCTACACAGTGGCAGATATGTAAATACGGCGTATACTTACACTTTCTCATGCATTAGGGTTCGAACACTCGAACACTTATACGGATTCTCCTACACGGTGGCAGATATGTAAATACGGCGTTTACTTACCATTTCTCATGCATTACGGGTCGAACACTAGAACAACTATGCGGATTCTCCTGCGCAGTGGCAGATAAGTAAATACGTTGTTTACTTACCATTTCTCATGCATTAGGGTTCGAACACTCGAACACCTATCCGGATTCTCCTGTACCGTGGCAGATATGTAAATACGGTGTTTACTTACCATTTCTCATACATTAGGGTTCGAACAATCGAACACCTATACGGATTCTCCTCCACAGTGGCAGATATCTAAATACGCCGTTTACTTACCATTTCTCATGCATTAGGTTCCGAACACTCGAACACCTATACGGATTCTCCTGCACAGTCGCAGATATGCAAATACGGCGTTCACTTACCATTATAAATGCATTAGGGTTCGAACACTCGAACGCCTATACGGATTCGCCTGCACAGTTACATATATGTAAATACGGCGTTTTCTTACCATTTCTCATGCATTAGGGTTCTCACACTCGAACACCTATACGGATTCTCCTGCACAGTGGCAGATATCTAAATACGGCGTTACTTACCATTTCTCACGCATTAGGGTTCGAACACTCGAACACCTATACGTATTCTCCTGCCTAGTGACAGATATGTAAATACGGTGTTTACTTACCATTTCTCATGCATTAGGGTTCGAACACTAGAACACCTATACGGATTCTCCTGCACAGTGGCAGATATGTAAATACGGCGTTTACTTACCATTTCTCACGCATTAGGGTTCGAACACTCGAACACCAATACGGATTCTCCTGCACAGTGGCATATATGTAAATACGGCGTTTACTTACGATTTCTACTGCATTAGTGTTCGAACACTGGAACACCTACACAGATTCTCCTGCACAGTAGAACATATGTAAATACGACGTTTATTTATAAATTCTAACGCATTACGGTTCGAACACTCGAACACCTATACGGATTCTCCTACACAGTGGCAGATATGTAAATACGGCGTTTACTAACCATTTCTCATGCATTACGGTTCGAACACTCAAACACCTATACAGATTCTCCTGCACAGTGGCAGATATTAAATACGGCATTTACTTACCATTTCTCATGCAGTAGGGCTCGAACACTCGAACACCTATACGGATTCTCCTACACAGTGGAAGATATGTAAATACGGCGTTTACTTACCGTTTCAAATGCATTCGGGTTCGAACACTCGAACACCTATACGGATTCTGCTGCATAGTGGCAAATATGTAAATACGGCGTTTACTTACCATTTCTCATGCATTAGGGTTCGAACACTCGAACACCTATACGGATTCTCCTGCACAGTGGCAGATATGTAAATACGGCGTTTACATATCATTTTTGACGCATTATGGTTCGAACACTCGAACACCTATACGGATTCTTCTCCACAGTGGCAGATTTGTAATTACGGCGTTTTCTTACCATTTCCCATGCATTAGGGTTCGAACACTCGAACACCAATACGGATTCTCCTGCACAGTGGCAGATATGTAAATACGCCGTTACTTACCATTTCCCACGCATTAGGGTTCGAACACATGAACACCTATACGGATTCTCCTGCACAGTGGCAGATATGTAAATACGACATTTACTTACCATTTCTCACGCATTACGGTTCGAACACTCGAACACCTATACGGATTCTCCTCCACAGTGGCAGATATGTAAATACGGCGTTTACTTACCATTTCCCACGCATTAGGGTTCGAACAGTTGAACACCTATACGGATTCTCCTGCACAGTGGCAGATATGTAAATACGGCGTTTACATACCATTTTTGACGCATTATGGTTCGAACACTCGAACACCTATACGGATTCTTCTCCACAGTGGCAGATCTGTAAGTACGGCGTTTTCTTACCATTTCTAATGCATTAGGGTTCGAACACTCGAACACCTATACGGATTCTTCTGCACAGTGGCAGATATGTAAATACGGCGTTTACTTACAATTTCTCACGCATTACGGGTCGAACACTCGAACACCAATACGGATTCTCCCGCACAGTGGCAGATACGTAAATACGGCGTTTACTTACCCTTTCTCATGCATTAGGGTTCGAGCACTGGAACACCTATACGGATTCTCCTGCATAGTGGAAGATATGTAAATACGGCGTCACTAATAATTTCTAACGGATTACGGTTCGAACACTCGAACTCCTATACGGATTCTCCTACACAGTGGCAGATATGTAAATACGGCGTTTACTAACCATTTCTCTGCATTACGGTTCGAACACTCGAACACCTATGCGGATTCTCCTGCACAGTGGCAGATATGTAAATACGGCGTTTACTTACCATTTTTGACGCATTACGGTTCGAACACTCGAACACCTATACGGATTCTCCGGTACGTGGAAGATATGTAAATACGGCGTTTACTTACCATTTCTCATGCATTACAGTTCGAACACACGAACACCTATACGGATTCTCCTGCATAGTGACAGATATGTAAATACGGCGTTTACTAACCATTTCTCATGCATTACGGTTCGAACACTCAAACACCTATACGGATTCTCCTGCACAGTGGCAGATATGTAAATACGGCGTTTACTTACCATTTCTTATGCAGTAGGGCTCGAACACTCGAACACCTATACGGATTCTCCTACACAGTGGCAGATATGTAAATACGGCGTTTACTAACCATTTCTCATGCATTACGGTTCGAACACTCGAACATCTATACGGATTCTCCTGCACAGTGGCAGATATGTGAATACGGCGTTTACTTACCATTTCTGACGCATTACGGTTCGAACACACGAACACCTATACGGATTCTTCTGCACAGTGGCAGATCTGTAAGTACGTCGTTTTCTTACCAATTCTCATGCATTACGGTTCGAACACTCGAACACCTATATGGATTCTCCTGCACGGTGACAGATATGCAAATACGGCGTTTACTTACAATTTCTCACGCATTACGGTTCGAACACTCGAACACCTATACGGATTCTCCTGCACAGTGGCAGATATGTAAATACGGCTTTTACTTACCATTTCTCATGCATTAGTGTTCGAACACTGGAACACCTATACGGATTCTCCTGCACAGCAGAAGATATGTAAATACGACGTTTATTTATAAATTCTAACGCATTACGGTTCGAACAGTCGAACACATATACGGATTCTCCTACACAGTGGCAGATATGTAAATACGGCGTTTACTAACCATTTCTCATGCATTACGGTTCGAACACTCAAACACCTATACGGATTCTCCTGCACAGTGGCAGACATGTAAATACGGCGTTTACTTACCATTTCTCATGCAGTAGGGCTCGAACACTCGAACACCTATACAGATTCTCCTACACAGTGGAAGATATGTAAATACGGCGTTTACTTACCGTTTCAAATGCATTTGGGTTCGAACACTCGAACACCTACACGGCTTCTCCTGCACAGTGGCGGATAAGTAAATACGGTGTTACTTACAATTTCTCAAACATTACGGTTCGAACAATCGAACACCTATACGGCTTCTCCTGCACAGTGGCGGATATGTAAATACGGCGTTTACTTACCATTTGTCATGCATTGGGGTTCGAACACTCGAACACCTATGCGGATTCTCCTGCACAGTGGTAGATATGTAAATTCGGCGTTTACTTACCATTTCAAATGCATTCTGGTTCGAACACTCGAACACCTATACGGATGCTCCTGCACAGTTGCATATATGTAATTACGGCGTTTACTTATCATTTCTCATGCATTAGGGTTCGAACACTTGAACACCTGTAGAGATTCTCCTGTACAGTGGCAGATATGTAAATACGGCGTTTACTTACAATTTCTCACGCATTACGGTTCGAACACTCGAACACCTATACGGATTCTCCGGCACAGTGGCAGATATGTAAATACGGCGTTTACTTACCATTGCTCATGCATTATGGTTCGAACAGTGGAACACCTATACGGATTCTCCTGCACAGTGGAAGATATGTAAATACGGCGTTTACTTATAATTGTAACACATTACGGTTCAAATACTCGAACGCCTATACGGATTCTCCTACACAGTGGCAGATATGTAAATACGGCGTATACTTACACTTTCTCATGCATTAGGGTTCGGACACTCGAACACTTGTACGGATTCTCCTGCACGGTGGCAGATATGTAAATACGGCGTTACTTACCATTTCTCATGCATTACGGTTCGAACACTTGAACAACTATGCGGATTCTCCTGCACAGTGGCAGATATGTAAATACGTTGTTTACTTACCATTTCTAATGCATTAGGGTTCTAACACTCGAACACCTATCCGAATTCTCCTGCACAGTGGCAGATATGTAAATACGGTGTTTACTTGCCATTTCTCATACATTAGGGTTCGATCAATCGAACACCTATACGGATTCTCCAGCACAGTGGCAGATATGTAAATACGGCATGTACTTACCATTTCTCATGCATTGGGTTTCGAACACTCGAACACCTATACGGATTCTCCTGCATAGTGGCAGATATGCAAATACGGCGTTTACTTACCATTCAAATGCATTAGGGTTCGAACACTCGAACACCTATACGGATTCTCCTACATAGTGCTAGATATGTAAATACGGCGTTTACTTACCATTTCCCACACATTAGGCTTCGAACACTCGAACACAGATACGAATTTTCCTGCACAGTGAGAGATATGGAAATACGGCGATTACTTACCATTTCTCACGCATTAGGGTTCGAACACTCGACCACCTATACGGATTCTCCTGCACAGTGGCAGATATGTAAATACGGCGTTGACTTGCCATTTTTGAGGCATTACGGTTCGAACAGTCGAACACCTATACGGATTCTTCTACACAGTGGCAGATCTATAAATACGGCGTTTTCTTACCATTTCTCATACATTACGGTTCGAACACTTGAACACCTATAGGGATTGTCCTGCACAGTGGCAGATATGTAAATACGGCGTTTACTTACAATTTCTCACGCATTACGGTTCGAACACTCGAACACCAATACGGATTCTCCCGCACAGTGGCAGATACGTAAAAACGGCGTTTACTTACCCTTTCTCATGCATTAGGGTTCGAGCACTGGAACACCTATACGGATTCTCCTGCATAGTGGAAGATATGTAAATACGGCGTCACTAATAATTTCTAACGGATTACGGTTCGAACACTCGAACTCCTATACGGATTCTCCTACACAGTGGCAGATATGTAAATACGGCGTTTACTAACCATTTCTCTGCATTACGGTTCGAACACTCGAACACCTATGCGGATTCTCCTGCACAGTGGCAGATATGTAAATACGGCGTTTACTTACCATTTTTGACGCATTACGGTTCGAACACTCGAACACCTATACGGATTCTCCGGTACGTGGAAGATATGTAAATACGGCGTTTACTTACCATTTCTCATGCATTACAGTTCGAACACACGAACACCTATACGGATTCTCCGGCACAGTGACAGATATGTAAGTACGGCGTTTACATACCATTTCTCATGCATTACGGTTCGAACACTCGAACACCTATACGGATTCTCCAGCACAGTGGTAGATATGTAAATACGGCGTTTACTTACCATTTCATATGCATTAGGGTTCGAACACTCGAACACCCATACGGATTCTCCTACCCAGTGGCAGATATGTAAATATGGCGTTTACTTACCATTTCTTATGCATTGGGGTTCGAACACCTATACAGATTCTTCTGCACAATGGCAGATATGTAAATACGGCGCTTACTTACCATATCTCATGCATTAGGGTTCGAAAACTCGAACACCTATACGGTATCTGCTGCACAGTGGCAGATACGTAAATACGGTGTTTACTTACCATTTCTCATGCATTAGGGTTCGAACACTCAAACACCTATGCGGATTCTCCGGAATAGTGGCAGATATGTGCATACGGCGTTTACTTACCATTTCTCATGCTTTAGGGTTCAAACACTCGAACACCTATGCGGATTCTCCTGCACAGTGGCAGATATGTAAATACGGTGTTTACTTACCATTTCTCATGCATTAGGGTTCGAACACTCGAACACCTATACGGATTCTCCTGCACAGTGGCGGATAAGTAAATACGGTGTCACTTCCCATTTCTCATACATTACGGTTCGAACAATCGAACACCTATACGGCTTCTCCTGCACAGTGGCAGATATGTAAATACGGCGTTTACTTACCATTTCTCATGCATTGGGGTTGGAACACTCGAACACCTATGCGGATTCTCCTGCACAGTGGCAGATATGTAAATACGGCGTTTACTTACCATTTCAAATGCATTCTGGTTGGAACACTCGAACACCTATACGACTTCTCCACCACAGTTGCATATATGTAAATACAGTGTTTACTTATCATTTCTCATGCATTAGGGTTCGAACACTCGAACACACCTCTCCGGATTCTCCTGCACAGTGGCAGATATGTAAACACGGCGTTGACTTACAATTTCTCACCCATTACGGTTCGAACACTCAAACACCTATACGGATTCTCCGGCACAGTGGCAGATATATAAATACGGCGTTTACTTACCATTTCTCATGCATTACGGTTCGAACACTGGAACACCTATACGGATTCTCCTTCACAGCGGAAGATATGTAAATATGGCGTTTACTTATAATTTCTAACACATTACGGTTCGAACACTCGAACGCCTATACGGATTCTCCTACACAGTGGCAGATATGTAAATACGGCCTATACTTGCACTTTCTCATGCATTAGGGTTCGAACACTCCAACACTTATACGGATTCTCCTGCACGGCTTCAGATATGTGAATACGGCGTTTACTTACCATTTCTCATGCATTACAGTTCAAACACTCGAACAACTATGCGGATTCACCAGCACAGTGGCAGATACGTAAATACGTTGTTTACTTACCATTTCTCATGCATTAGGGTTCGAACACTCGAACACCTATTCGGATTCTCCTGCACAGTGGCAGATATGTAAATGCGTTGTTTACTTACCATTTCTCATACATTAGGGTTCGAACAATCGAACACCTATAGGGATTCTCCTGCACTGTGGCAGATATGTAAATACGGCGTTTACTTACCATTTCTCTCGCTTTAGGGTTCGAACACTCGAACACCTATACGGATTCTTCTGCACAGTGGCAGATATGTAAATACGGCGTTTACTTACCATCTTCCACGCATTAGAGTTCGAACAGTCGAACACCTATACGGATTCTCCTCCACAGTGGCAAATATGTAAATACGGCGTTTACTTACCATTTCCCACGCATTAGGGTTCGAACACTCGAACACCTATACGGATCTCCTGCACAGTGGCAGATATGTAAATACGGCGTTTACATACCATTTTTGACGCATTATGGTTCGAACACTCGAACACCTATACGGATTTTTCTGCACTGTGGCAGATCGGTAAATACGTCGTTTTCTTACCATTTCTCAGGGATTAGGGTTCGAACACTCGAACACCAATACGGATTCTCCTGCCCAGTGGCAGATATGTAAATATGGCGTTTACTTACCATTTCTCATGCATTAGGGTTCGAACACTCGAACACCTATACGGATTCTCCTACAGAGTGGCAGATATGTAAATATGGCGTTTACTAACCATTTCTCATGCATTACGGTTCAAACACTCGAACACCTATACGCATTCTCCTGCCCAGTGGCAGATATGTCAATACGGCGTCTACTTACCATTTCTCATGCATTAGGGTTCGAACACTCGAACACCTATACGGATTCTCCTACACAGTGGCAGTTATGTAAATATGGCGTTTACAAACCATTTCTCATGTAGTAGGGCTCGAACACTCGAACACCAATACGGATTCTCCTACACAGTGGCAGATATGTGAGTACGGCGTTTACTTACCATTTCTGACGCATTTCGGTTCGAACACACGAACACTTATACGGAGTCTTCTGCACAGTGGCAGATCTGTAAGTACGGCGTTTTCTTACCAATTCTCATGCATTACGGTTCGAACACTCGAACACCTATACGGATTCTCCTGCACGGTGACAGATATGCAAATACGGCGTTTACTTACAATTTCTCACGCATTACGGTTCGAACACTCGAACACCTATACGGATTCTCCTGCACAGTGGCAGATTTGTAAATACGGCTTTTACTTACCATTTCTCATGCATTAGTGTTCGAACACTGGAACACCTATACGGATTCTCCAGCACAGTAGAAGATATGTAAATACGACGTTTATTTATAAATTCTAACGCATTACGGTTCGAACACTCGAACACCTATACGGATTCTCCTGCACAGTGGAAGATATGTAAATACGGCGTTTACTTATAATTTCTAACACATTACGGTTCGAACACTCGAATGCCTATACGGATTCTCCTACACGGTGGCAGATATGTAAATACGGCGTATACTTACACTTTCTCATGCATTAGGGTTCGAACACTCGAACACTTATACGGATTCTCCTACACGGTGGCAGATATGTAAATACGGCGTTTACTTACCATTTCTCATGCATTACGGTTCGAACACTCGAACAACTATGCGGATTCTCCTGCGTAGTGGCAGATATGTAAATACGGCGTTTACTTACCATTTCTCATGCATTAGGTTCCGAACACTCGAACACCTATACGGATTCTCCTGCACAGTGGCAGATATGCAAATACGGCGTTCACTTACCATTACAAATGCATTAGGGTTCGAACACTCGAACACCTATACGGATTCTCCTGCACAGTTGCATATATGTAAATACGGCGTTTTCTTACCATTTCTCATGCATTAGGGTTCTCACACTCGAACGCCTATACGTATTCTCCTGCACAGTGGCAGATATGTAAATACGGCGTTTACTTACCATTTCTCACGCATTACGGTTCGAACACTCGAACACCTATACGGATTCTCCTCCACAGTGGCAGATATGTAAATACGGCGTTTACTTACCATTTCTCATGCATTAGGGTTCGAACACTGGAACACCTATACGGATTCTCCTGCACAGTGGAAGATATGTAAATACGGCGTTTACTTATAATTTCTAACACATTACGGTTCGAACACTCGAACGCCTATACGGATTCTCCTACACGGTGGCAGATATGTAAATACGGCGTATACTTACACTTTCTCATGCATTACGGTTCGAACACTCGAACACTTATACGGATTCTCCAACATGGTGGCAAATATGTAAATACGGCGTTTACTTACCATTTCTCATGCATTACGGTTCGAACACTCGAACAACTATGCGGATTCTCCTGCGTAGTGGCAGATATGTAAATACGTTGTTTAC
This sequence comes from Camellia granthamiana, assembly GCA_036172215.1. Taxonomy (NCBI): domain Eukaryota; kingdom Viridiplantae; phylum Streptophyta; class Magnoliopsida; order Ericales; family Theaceae; genus Camellia; species Camellia granthamiana. The sequence goes on from JAXFYN010000688.1 coordinate 131,687, forward strand.
TTACCATTTCTCATGCATTAGGGTTCGAACACTCGAACACCTATCCGGATTCTCCTGCACAGTGGAAGATATGTAAATACGGTGTTTACTTACCATTTCTCATACATTAGGGTTCGAACAATCGAACACCTATACGGATTCTCCTGCACAGTGGCTGATATGTAAATACGGCGTTTACTTACCATTTCTCATGCATTAGGTTCCGAACACTCGAACACCTATACGGATTCTCCTGCACAGTGGCAGATATGCAAATACGGCGTTCACTTACCATTACAAATGCATTAGGGTTCGAAAACTCGAACACCTATACGGATTCTCCTGCACAGTTGCATATATGTAAATACGGCGTTTTCTTACCATTTCTCATGCATTAGGGTTCTCACACTCGAACGCCTATACGGATTCTCCTGCACAGTGGCAGATATGTAAATACGGCGTTTACTTACCATTTCTCACGCATTACGGTTCGAACACTCGAACACCTATACGGATTCTCCTGCACAGTGGCAGATATGTAAATACGGCATTTACTTACCATTTCCCGCGCATAAGGGTTCGAACACTCGAACACCTATACGGATCTCCTGCACAGTGGCAGATATGTAAATACGGCTTTTACATACCATTTTTGACGCATTATGGTTTGAACACTCTTACACCAATACGGATTCTTCTGCACAGTGGCAGATCTGTAAATACGGCGTTTTCTTACCATTTCTCAGGGATTAGGGTTCGAACACTCGAACACCTATACGGATTCTCCGGCCCTGTGGCAGATATGCAAATACGGCGTTCACTTACCATTTCTCATGCATTAGGGTTCGAACACTCGAACACCTATACGGATTCTCCTACATTGTGGCAGATATGTAAATATGGCGTTTACTAACCATTTCTCATGCATTACGGTTCAAACACTTGAACACCTATACGCATTCTCCTGCCCAGTGGCTGATATGTCAATACGGCGTTTACTTACCATTTCTTATGCATTAGGGTTCGAACACTCGAACACCTATACGGATTCTCCTACACAGTGGCAGATATGTAAATATGGCGTTTACAAACCATTTCTCATGCAGTAGGGCTCGAACACTCGAACACCTATACGGATTCTCCTGCACAGTGGCAGATATGTGAATACGGCGTTTACTTACCATTTCTGACGCATTACGGTTCGAACACACGAACACTTATACGGATTCTTCTGCACAGTGGCAGATCTGTAAGTACGGCGTTTTCCTACCAATTCTCATGCATTACGGTTCGAACACTCGAACACCTATACGGATTCTCCTGCACGGTGACAGATATGCAAATACGGCGTTTACTTACAATTTCTCACGCATTACGGTTCGAACACTCGAACACCTATACGGATTCTCCTGCACAGTGGCAGATATGTAAATACGGCTTTTACTTACCATTTCTCATGCATTAGTGTTCGAACACTGGAACACCTATACGGATTCTCCTGCACAGTAGGAGATATGTAAATACGACGTTTATTTATAAATTCTAACGCATTACGGTTTCGAACACTCGAACACCTATACGAATTCTCCTCCACAGTGGCAGATATGTAAATACGGCATTTACTAACCATTTCTCATGCATTACGGTTCGAACACTCAAACACCTATACGGATTCTCCTGCACAGTGGCAGATATGTAAATACGGCGTTTACTTTCCATTTTCTCATGCAATAGGGCTCGAACACTCGAACACCTATACGGATTCTCCCACACA